>PVJA010028654.1:0-27355 GCA_004027025.1 Myocastor coypus | reverse complement strand
TTTTTTTTTTTTTTTTTTTTTTTTTTTTTTTTTGGTACTGATATATTTGAATAGGTGATAAATGTCAAAGTACATTTTAGTTAACTGTTAGTGATTTAAATATAAGGTCCAGGGCCTGGGGAGACAGCTCATCAGTCTAAGCACCAGCCTGGCAAGTGCAAGAACCTAGGTTTGATCCTGGGTACCACATGCTATGTCAGCCCCCAAAACCAGGTGTGATGGCACATGCCTATAATCTCAGCTCTGGGGAGACTGAGACAGGAGGATCACTGTGAGTCTGAGCTATGTAGCAAGACCCTGTACCAAATGAATAAATAAATAGCTTTAAAATATATAGGGCCTGCAGTTTGTGATTTACTATGATTTAGTAAATTTAAAAAATTGTTATGTTTTGAGTAAAAGGAAATCCTCAGCTCATTTGAAAATAGAGGAACTAAAAATACGGCCTATGAAAGGTGAATGGAATTGGATCTGAGAACAGCTAAGAGTTGGAGTCTCGCCTGGTCAGTGCCCCACCTTTTGCTTCTGTCCTTTGTGTGCTTGAACTGTGTGGCTCCAGTGAAATCAACTGTGACTGTTCTATACAGCATTGCATCATTAGTTTACAATTCAAAACTAATTTCAATATTAGAAAAGGATTGCAGTATTTACACAATTTTAGATAGTGTAGCTTTAATGTTACATCGATGTGCTTATGTACTTCTACGCTTTGCTCAAATATGATGACATTGACTCTGAATGTAAAGAATCATTTTTTTATTTATAGAAAGGAAGTATTTTAAAAGATATGTATGATCTTTGAAAGCTGGAGTTCAGTTTTTCAGGAAAATTTTCATACTTAGGACTGCCAGAGAAAATAAATAAGTTAAAAAAGCAACTAAACACATAAATGTGTGTGATTGGGGCCAGTGAGATAGCTCAGTGACCTAAAGTGCCTGCTTAGGCAAGCTTAGGCAACTACAGGGACTGAGGTTCAATCCCTGGCACCACATGCTGCACCAGTTCCGCCCCCAGGGCAGGCTGAGCCAGAAAGAAAGAAAGAAAGAAAGAAAGAAAGAAAGAAAGAAAGAAAGAAAGAAAGAAAGAAAGAAAGTAAGTTTTTTTAAAAATGTGTGTGATTGAATCATCTCAAAACACCCCCACAAATTTAGTGCTCCAAAAGTTATGTATTTCGCTCCTGTATTGTGTTTAAATTTTTGTCTTTTTTTTTTTGTTGTTTGTTTGTTTTTTGTTTTTTGTACCTAGGATCAGACTTTTGTGCTTGCCAGGCAGGTATTTATGCCGCTCAGCTATCTTCTGTGTTTAAACTTTTATCTTTAAGCACATTCAGATAAGTTTTATTGTTGGATTAGTTATTTGATTGGAAGAGTTTCCTTTTTTTATTTTATTTTATTTTTTCTTTATATAATGGCTGGCACAGCCTGCCCTGGAGGTGGGGCTGGCGCAGCATGTGGTGCCAGGGATCGAACTGCAGTCTCTGCGGTTGCCTAAGCTTGCCTAAGCAGGTGCTTTAGACTGCTGAGCCATCTTGCCAGCCCTGGAAGGGTTTGGGAACCTGGAGGTCGGTGCATTTGACAGTGTGGGAGAGCTACAGTAGTCTTGCAGTGCTGGGGGAGGACTGAACTGGTGGGGCAGGTGATCAGTGTGGGGGAGGTGACAGGCAGCAGCTTTTTATAGGTACCAGCCCTGAGAGGATAACATAGCAAATAAAACATGGTAGTAGGATCTCTTTAAGTAGGCTCAGAAGTATGTGATACATTTTAGCAAGGTTTGGTTTAAAGAAAAAGTGAAAGAGATCACTGGGCATAAAGAAATAAGTCAGCAGAGGAGTCAGATAGGAGGACATTTCAGTCTGAGGATAGTAGGTTGCAGAGGTTCTACCCAGAAATCCGTGGTTCGTTTTCAGAAGAGCCTGTGTGGTTTCTAATTTCTTTCTCACTTTCCTTGTAGAGAGATTTGGTGTTTTTTGTTGTTGTTGTTGTTGTTGTTTTATTTTTGTCTTTTTGAGACTGCGTCTCACTCTGCAGTTCAGGCTGGCCTTGAGCTCACTTTTGTAGCCCAGGCTGGTCTCGAACTGCCGATCCTCCTGCCTCAGCCTCCCAAGTGCTGGGATTACAGGCGAGTGCTACTACACCCAGCGATTTAGTGTTTTTTTTTTTTTTTTTTTTTTTTTCAAGCTTGTAATTGTCCTTTTCATTATTAGAGAAAGTTTTGTTATTTAATAGTGTCGCATTTTCAGTCACATTTTTTTGTGGCTGTCCTGCTTAATGGTGGGTGATATAGTTTGCAATGTCTGTGATGAATGTTTAGCTAAGGCTGTTTATTTTGCTGGGCCTTGCTTGTACTGAGCTTCTGCACTCATCCGCAGCCCTCGTTTTGTTTTTGTGTTATTTACAGGCTCACTTCTCTGTCCCATGGTGTGAATCCTGGCTCCTTCCACTGATGGCTGACATACTTTTTACTGTGTGTGTGTGTGTCTGTGTGTGTGTGTGTGTGTAAGCAATTCTCCTTGTTACCAAGATGATTCCTTAAACTAGTTATTAAATCTGTAACTGTAAACTTGATTTGGTTTTATTCATTCTGAAGAAAGATAGCACAATTAAGTTGAAATATTATGTGGTAATCTTTGCACAAGTTGAAATGCTTCAGCCATGGTACTGAGGTCTGCAGAACCTTTTCCTGAGACTGAGGTGGACTTGATTGTCCTTGTAGAGATGTGATGGCTTAGGTGCTCGACAGCATCTTCCTGTTCCTTCTTCTAGCACAACTTTGGCTTTCCTGTAATGTCTGGCCAGTGATTTACATTGTGGAATTTGATTGACATAGCAACATTATGTAAAATAATTTAGTAGTCAGCATGATGCTTACATTGGTAGTTAGTTTCCAAAATAAAAATCTTTTTTAGAAAAAGGCTTGTTGGTAGTCATTTTATTGCCATAAGCAGATGAGCATTTCTTTTGTTTTATTTTCTTTCCATTTCTCTATATTGTCAGTTTTGGTTTCAAAATTTAGTTGTGTTTTGAAACTTGAAAATGCATTTCAGTTTCTAGAAAATATGAAGTATTCCATGTTATAAATGGCAACACTTCCAACAGTTGTCTTTGTTACTGTAGATCCCCCCGCACACACACACACACACAAAAACCCAGTTAATGCTGATCCTCAGTGTCATTCCTGACCCCTTCTTTGTTCCCTGTTCTGGTTTTTGTTCATGTCCCTTTTCTTACTGTTACTGTATGCAGTTGACAGTGGCATCAGGATGATCTCTCTAACATGCAGTTCGTACTCAAGGTACACTTGGGTTACAAAAGTTGCCCCATGTGTTTTTGTTTTGTTTTTTTTTTTCTTTTGTTTGTGACACACAGCACTTTATTAGAGGGAGACTATTTTGCAGTATTGGGAATGGAACTCAGGACCTTGCACTTGCCAGACAGTTGCTTATTCTATTCTTTTTTTTTTTTTTTTTTTTGGCGGGACCAGGGTTCAAACTCATGACCTTGCACTTGCCAGGCAGGCACTTGTGCCACGGAGCTATCTCCCCGGCCCCTGGTTGCTTATTCTACTGAGCTATCTCCCCAGCTCTTAAGAGGGAAATTATTTTGGTCTGGGCAGAGTAGAGGCAGGGTGGACAGGGCCAGTGTCCATCTCAGGGAATTTCCTGGGAATCAGATATTTCTCTATGAAGGTTGAGAGGAAACATCTTCATGGATGAACCCCAGAAGAGCAGCTGGCAACAGTGAGGACAGGATGGGAGGGGTGCCCGTGCTGGGCCGGGCAACTGGGACATCAGGGCTTCGATGTCAGGCTCAATGTCGATGATGGGAAAGCGTCGCCTGTACCTGCGTACCGGCACACCATTGAGGCCCACCAGGAACTTCTCAGAGTTCCAGGCCACATCATTGCGGCATACTGGGGACTAGATGATAAACTTGGGGTCAGTCATGAGTGCAGTGGGGTCGTCGCTGGGAGCCCGGAGGGCCTCTTGAAGGAAGGTGAAGAGAGGATGTGCCTTTGTACCATTCGCCTTGCACTTCTCCAGGAGTGTGAAGTTGAACTCGAACCCACCATTGGGCCAGATGTATTTGAACAAATGCAGAATCTCTTCGTTCTTGGCGTTCTCCTGGTGTCTGAACTGGAAGCCGAGCACCATCAGGCCCCTCGGCCCGAGGTGCGCCTGCAGATCATTCATCTGGGTGAAGTCCTGGGCCGTGGCACCTCAGAGAGATGCCACATTTTCAATGACTTAGTGGCTCCCCACTCAGGGAGAGAGTACACCATGGCCTGAGCAGCTGCCGCCAACCAACCAGCACACATGGTGGAAACAAAGGACACCTAACACTCTCAAACCAGCCTGGTTGCCCCATTTGTAACCAAGCAGTAACTCTGCTCTTACTCCAGAGTCTCCAGCTTGATCGCTGTGCTCATGAACCCTGCTGTGTTCTCTTGCAGGCTAGATGCCTTTATTTCTCCACTCTTCTTCTTTCGTCACTTCTCACTGGTCTTCCTGAACTAACTCATGCTTCATGGTTGGCACAGGGGCTGCTTCTCATTAAGGGGCATTTGTTGTACATCGCTACACTTTCCCAACTTTATTTTGCCATTATAGGAAATAAAACAGTGTGGGGAGATACCACAGAATAAGCACTTGTGGGCTGGGCGTGGTGGTGCACTCCTGTAATCCCAGCACTTGGGAGGCTGAGGCAGGAGGATCAGTGTGAGTTCCAGACCAGCCTGGGCTACAAAAGTGAGTTCAAGGCCAGCCTGAGCTGCATAGTGAGACCCTGTCTCAAAAAGACCCCCCCCCCAAAAAAAAAGAAGAAGAAGAAGAAGCACTTGCCTGGTAAGTGCAGGGTTTAGAGTTCAATCTCCAGTATTGAAGAGAGAGAGAGAGAGAGAGAGAGAGAGAGAGAGAGAGAGAGAGAGAGAGAGAAATAGTGCTAGATGCTAGCATTTCCATTTTATAGAAGGTGCATTCTCTCTGAGTAGGCTTTTTGAGAAGCAGGAATTTTTATACCAGAATCTCTAGGATTCTTGGTTTACAATAGTGTTTTGTTTTGTTTTGTTTTTTGTCTTTTTTTTTTTTTTTGAGACAGTGTCTCACTATGCAGTTCAGGGTATCCTTGAACTCACTTTGGTAGCCCAGGGTGGTCTCGAACTTGCAGTGATCCTCCTGCCTCAGCTTCCCAAGTGCTGGGATTACAGACGTGCGCCACCACACCCGGCTGTTACAATAGTATTTGATTGGATAGAGAGAGAACTAAGTGGATGGGTGGGCAGAGAATTTTGAAATGAAAGGAAAGAAACAGTCAGATAGTATTTGAAGAATTAAGTGGATCATGGGGCACTGCATTTCCACTCAGGGTTCTGCTGCTTGCTGTATCATTGGGGAAGTCAGTTTACCTTTTAGAGCCTCGAGGTTTTTGTTTTTTGTGGTTTTGTTCTCTTTGAGACAGGATCTCACTATGTAGTTCACTCTGGCTTTGAACTCTGTGTAGCTCAAGCTGATCCTCCTGCCTCAGCTTCCCAAGTGCTAGGACTGTAGGCATATGCCACCATTTCAAGCTTCAGAGCTAGCCAGGCGTGGTGGCACACGCCTGTAATCCCAGCACTTGGGAGGCTGAGGCAGGAGGATCGGTGTGAGTTCGAGACCAGCCTGGGCTACAAAAAGTGAGCTCAAGGCCAGCCTGAACTGCATAGTGAGACCCTGTCTTAAAAAAAAAAAAAAAAAAAAAAAAAAAACAAGAAGCTTCAGAGCTTAGGTTTTCTCCACTAAAAAATAGGCATTTTAGAGTATATCAGTGGCTATTTATTTTTGTTCATTGACACCTGTGAACAATTAAAAAGCTATGGAATCTCATATGTATACATGTAAATATATACACTTAATCCTTAAAATAATCTGGTACTGAAACATTTATACTATTATTTTTGGGCACTAGAACTAGTTTTCTCCAAAGGAACTTTCTTTTGGTCTTTTTTTTATTACTATTTTGCTTTTTTTGATACCGGGAATCAAACTCTGGGCCTTGTACTTGCCAGGCAAGCACTGCGCCACTGAGCTATGTCCCCAGCCCAGAACTAGTTTTCTGGGGGAAAAAAAAAAATTTTTTTTTTTTCGTCTTTTTGAGACAGGGTCTCACTGTGCAGTTCAGGCTGACCTTGAGCTCACTTTTGTAGCCCAGGCTGGTCTCAAACTCATATCGATCCTCCTTCCTCAGCCTCTCAAGTGCTGAGATTCTAGCACCACCACACCCAGCATTCCGTATCTCTTTAATAACAGTTAAAGTGGGTATGTGTGTGCATGTGTTTGAGAAAATGTCTGGTTTCTATTGCACATACAGTGTTCGACTCAGTGTTGAAATTAGGCTTGCCAAATATATGCAGTTTGTACCATAAGTACAGTGGGCTCATATATGTGTATAGAGACACTCACATTTGTAGTGAATAACAAGCAAGCCAGTCCTATTTGCTTTTTGTTACACTGAGCTTTATGAAATGAAATGTAGAACATATTTGTGGAAAAAGCATTTGAAGCATTTGTTAGGAAGGCTCAAAGATCAGAAAAGATGCAAAATTGCCATGAGTCACCCAGTTGGTCACGAAGATAACCTGGGAAAGCAATTTTAAATGCACATAGCAAGGCACACTTTGTAAAACAGGAGAATTACCTGTAGAGCTGAGCATTTCCTGCCATTCCCTTTCCTTATGGAGAGACCTGGGGCCCTAAGTCCTGTTGGTTTAGAGATGAGGATGTTAGCAAAGTCAGAAAGGAAATTCAGTTTTCTGCCTCCCAAGGTAATTAGATAGCTTTGTTTTGTTTTTTTACAATATGAACTTTCTGATATGAGGCAGTGTTTGTTGGTCATCTTTAATAGCTCCTTATTTATGAACTTTCCTTTTTTATTTTGAAGGGGGAAAAGTTTATTTTTTTATTATTATTTATTTATTTATTTATTTATTTATTTTTGTCTTTTTGAGACAGGGTCTCACTATGCAGTTCAGGCTGGCCTTGAGCTCACTTTGGTAGCCCAGGCTGGTCTCGAACTCACACCGATCCTCCTGCCTCAGCCTCCCAAGTGCTGGGATTACAGGTGTGCGCCACCACGCCCGGCTCTATTATTATGTTTTTAATCCTTTGTTCTCTCCAGATCTGTGACTCAAACAATTTATTTATTTTTTTTTTTTTGTGGGACCAGGGTTCGAACTCACGACCTTGCACTTGCCCAGCAGGCACTTGTGCCTCGGAGCTATCTCCCCAGCCCCTGTGACTCAAACAATTTATATGAAGACATTCAGTCTATAGAATTTTGTTGCAAAAACCTTAGGAAACAAATACAAGTGGCTTTGATTTCATTATTGTTATTGCTTTTGAAACAAGGAATGTTTAATTTTTTTTTTTTTTTTTTTTTGAAGGAGGAAAAATTTATGTAGCTCAGTTTTTAGATATTTCAGTCCGTAATCAGCTGGCTGCAAGGCAGGGTGGCATAGCAGAGGGGGAGCAGTTCATGGCAGTGGAAGACAAGAAAAGCAACAATGGAGAAAGATTATCTTTTATATTGTATATGTATGACATTAGGGTAGTGCCAGTCCAGTTAGTGATATTATCCAGCATCCACCCTTATCCCAGCACCCTTAATGCTAGCATTGAACTGTGAATCAGTCACACACTCCAGTGTGAATCAGTCAGCCCCCTCCAGAAGGCCCCATCTAAAACTGCACAATGCTTCCGGAGAACATTTAGATACAAACTCAACATTCTGCCCCAGAAGCCCCAAAGATTCATGTACATTCCTTTACACAAAGGGCATGTAGTCCATCTTTTAAGAGTTGCCAAAGTCCTAACAGCTTGAACATTGCTGAAAAGTCAACATCTTAATTCTCCTCTGGGATTTAAGGCAAATTCTTAGCTGTAAATTCCTATAAAATGAAAAGAAAGATAAACACTTCCAATATTCAGTGGCATGAGATGTTTCCATTCTAAAAGTACAAACGGATACAAAAGAAAAGGACTAAAGCAAGTCCAGAATCCAGCAGGGCAGATGTCAGATCCCACAGCTGTGTTTCCAGCATGCCCGGCAGTCTGGCAAGTTGTGAATACCCAAAGGCTCAGGTGGCCCCGACCTTAAGGCACCACCTATGGCTGTGGCTGCCACAGCTCCTCCCTTGGGCCTGCTCTGATCACTCCTTGTGGTTTTCCTTGGATTATATATATATATATTCTGGGCTTCTCCAAACTTCTAGGGTCTCCACTGCACCTTCAGTTTCACGCAGCTTTGTACACTGTCCTCTCTGGGACATCCTCTGGCTTTCTGAAATCTGGGTGGAAGCATTTCTGGCCCCACAACTCTTCCATTCTGCATGATGATGATGGTGATGCTGCTGTTTTTGCTGCTGCTGCTGCTGCTGCTGGAGCAGTAGCTAGGCTTTATGGTTGCAGAGGTGAAGTGCCTGGATCATTGAGGATTCTGAATCCAATCCTTTTTTTTTTTTTTTTTTTTTTTTTTCATATATTTGGTACAGGGTTTCATTATGCAGCTCAGAGTTGTGATCCTCCTGTTTTAGCTTCCCCAGTGCTGAAATTACAGGTGTGGGTCATCACGCCTGGTCTTGGTGGCTGGATTGTTGTGCCCAGGGTGGGGCTGGCACAGCATGTGGTACCAGGGATCAAACCCAGTTCCTTGCTATTGCTTAGTCAGGCTCTTAGACCACTGAGCTATCTCTGTGGCTCTGAATCCAATTTATGTATTTATTTTTTTTTTGGCCTGATCAACCTGCTCTGAAGGTGGGGTTGGCACAGCATGTGGTGGACGGGAATTGAACTTCGGTCCCCTGTGCCTGCCTAAGTTTACCTAAGCAGGTGCTTTTATTTATTTATTTATTTATTTATTTATTTATTTAGCAGGTGCTTTAGACCCCTGAGCTATATCGCTAGCTCTTGAATCCAATTCTGAAGAACAGAATTCTCTAGACCACTGCCATTCTGGAACATGGTCTTCTGGGGATTTCTTCTCAAAGCAACCTCTTTTACTTTTGGTATATTGAGGCTATGAAAGGTAGAGTCCTGCTGCACCTTATGCTGGACAGATAGCTCCACAGTTTAAGCACCTGCTTGTGAAGTGCAGGGTCCTGAGTTCAATGCCTGATACTTCTTATGATGTCCTCAGGCCATCTATTTCTTTCTCCTGTTCCTTTCTGGCCAAACACACACACATGCACACAGACACTTTCTCTCTCTCTCTCTCTCTCTCTCTCTCTCTCTCTCTCTCTCTCTCTGTCTGTCTCTCTGTCTCTCTGTCTCTGTCTCTGTTTCTCTATACACACACATATCTGAGACAGGGTCTTGATTTGTAGCTCAGGCTGCCCTTCACTTACTACATAGTCCAGGCTGGCCTTGTATTCAGCCATTCACCTGTCTCAGGCACCCGATGGCTGGGCTTATAGGCATGTGCCACCGTGTTTGACTCTTCAGTGTTTTAAGTCATTCTACTGGGGGGTGGGGGCTGAGGAGATAGCTCTGTGGCACAAGTGCTGGACTGGCAAGTGCTAGGGCATGAGTCTGAGCCCCAGTCCCCCAACATACAAAAAGTTCTACTGGGTTCTTTGCTCCTAATTCTCAACTTAGATCTGGTTAAAAGGCCTTAATAGTAGCTACACCACTGACTGAAACATTCAACTGCCTTGAAATTTCTTCTGCCAGATTAATTAGTCTACTGCCTTTAATTTCAGGCTCAGGTAAAGACTCCGGACATGAACAAAATGCATACAAACTTTCTGCCCATGTATGACACATATCATTTGGAGTCTAGCAGCCAGTGTAGTCCTTCTGGCAGAACCCTCCCGAGCCTGGTCTTTGCCTGTTCTGTGTTTCTAGGCTCTGACCTGACATATTCCAGCACTGCCTTTCCAACCAGCATGTCTGAACCTTTCCATACTCTTCCCACAGAGCAGCTCCAGAGGATCCTGGGCCACATGATTAGGTATCCTCACAGCAATGAACCTGCCTCCTTGGTACAGAATTCTGTTTTACTTTTCCTAGTAACTCAGCTCTTATTGCTGAGACAAATACCAACACCCGAGTTCAAGGAGAAAAGGTTTATTTGTCTCACAGTTTGTGGAGGTTTCAGTCTATAATTGACTGTCTCCAAGGCATGTTGATGCAGCAGAAAGACAACAGTTCGTGGTGACAGAAGACAGCAAAAGCAGCAGTGGAGAGATAGGAATTTTCCATATTCTAATCACCATTTCCTTTGCTAAGTTGGAGTAAGAAGGCAAAGTTGCCATTGAACCCCACTCCCAGTTTTATTTTCTTACTTAATGTGAGTTGCTTCCCCTGGCAGTTACTCATAAGTTCCTAAAGGTCAAGAATGCTTCAATCGCCAATGTTTGTGAAGGTGCTGGATTGTGCTGTTCACGTAGCATTCCTGGATGCTTGGCCCCTTGCCCAACTGAGTCTTCCCACAGTGGCACACTAGTATTAAATACTTTAAAATGAACTTTATGGGTTAATACCCAAATCTCCTGAGAGAATGCGTGGCCTAATTTAAAAATTGTTTCAGGTGCTTGTCTTCTGTTGCCTTTTTGGAGCCTGTTGTGATGGTGCAGGCTTGTAATTCCAGAATGCTGAGAGGCTTAGGCAGGAGGACCACAGGTTCCATCTCAGCTGAAACATTTAGTGACAGCAAGAACTTGTCTCAAAAATTAAAAAAATAGTAATAATATTTTTTAAGAATTAGAAATGTAACTCAGAGCTGAGGAGATAGCTTGGCGGTTGAAATGTCCTGCGGTGGTGCCTGCCTGTGATCCCAGTGCTGGGAAGGCCAAAATAAGAGGATCACTTCAAGTTTGAGCTGTGTAGCAAGACTCTGCACCAAATGGATGGATGGACAGACGGATGGACGGACAGACAAACAGACAGACATGTTTTTTTTGTTTTTGTTTGTTTGTTTGTTTGTTTGTCTTTTTGAGACAGGGTCTCACCATCTAGTTCAGGCTGGCCTTGAGCTCACTTTTGTAGCCCAGGCTGGTCTCAAACTCACACCGATCCTCCTGCCTCAGCCTCCCGAGTGCTGGGATTACAGGCATGCACCACCACGCCGGGCTAGACATGTTTTTTAAGAATCAGACAACACCTCTTTTGTTTTCAGTGACAGTGATTATCATATATAACAACTGGGATGTATTATAAACTTGTAGATTTGAAATTAAACACTTTCAAAGATACATTAGAAAGAATGGATTGTTTATTTATTTTTTAATTATGGCCAGCTCAGCCTGCTCTGAGGTTGGGGGCTGGCACAGCATGTGGTACCAGGGATTGAACTATGGTCCCTGTGGTTGCCTAAGCTTTCCTAAGCAGGCACTTCAGACCGCTGAACCATCTCACTGGCCCCAACATTGGAAAGAATGGAAAGATACTAGTATTGAAAATAATAGTTGGCCTAGATTGTGTATTTTAGTGAGTATAGAAGTAAAACATTGAACTTTTTTTTTTTTTTTTTTTTTTTTTTTTGAGAACCAGGGATTGAACTCAGGACTTTGCACTTGCCAGGCAGGTACTTGTTCCCCTGAGCTATCTCCCCAGCCCCACATCTAACTTTTTGAAGATGCCTTTAAGGTACCAGCATTGAAATGTGCCAGCTCCTGTGTGGTTCCTTTCCTACACACATACGCATTTCTGCTGCTCAGCCTGTGCTCCTCTGTGTAACACTTGCCATTTGACCTAAGAATTAATCCTTAGCATTGTCTGCGTGGCATCAGCTTGATGCTGCACTTGATCCTTTCTCTACAAAGTAGATTTAACACAGGGGTGCCTTTGGCAGAGAGAGATTCACACCATCTCCTTATTTTGGTCCTACAAGTCCCCTGAGACTTGAGAAGTAGCAGACCACATGTCCTGCTAATCACTTTACTGATTGAGTTTTTCTGTAGAGCTTGAAGAGGATAATCTCCCTGCACATTGCCTAACCTGCCCCTCCATCCTTTCTTCCCAGTATAGTAATAGAAGCTCTTATATTTCACGTGTTTATCCTAGGGTATTGATAGTTGTTCCTTCATTCATTTGTTTATTGTCTTTTTGACACAGGGTCTTGCTTTGCAGTTCATGCTAGCCTTAAACTCACTTTTTAAAGCCCAGGCTGGTCTCGAGCTCACACCAGTTCTCCTACCTCAGCCTCCTAAGTGCTGGGACTACAGGCATGCGCTGCGATAGTTGTTCTTTCATTGGTCATCCGTTCTCATTTGTGAGTCTGCTGAGGGCTGAGTCTGGGCTTTACTTTCCATGAAGTGTAAGGTAAATTAAGTGGGAAATACCTTGTTTGCATTACCACTTTGAAACAATGTTGCCTTCACATTCATCAAAGCCAGTCTTACCTAAAACCTTACACCACAGCTTGAAGTAAGATAAATTTTTTCGGCAGTCTTTTTGCAGATTTTCATGTGATGTGTACTTTGTGTTACAGACTGTGGGGAGAGAACTTTGTTTTTGAATGACGCCTGTGTCTTTATTATGAAGCAGCTCTGTACATGACACATTAAGTTTGAGCGTAGGTATTTGCTTTATTTTTTTTCTTTGGCTCACAGAGGATTGTTGCACACAGGAAAGACCAAAATAGATGCTAAGAGGCAAAACCTCGTTCTAGCTTCTAGTAGGACTGTTTGCCAGCCTATTGCTAAGTAGTTTCATTGCATGACTTAGTTGAGTTCTAGTAACAAGAATGATTTGCAGAGATTATCATTTCTGCAGTGGAAAGAAAAAGCATTTAGCACTGTAATTAAAACAGGAAACTGGGTTTTAGTGTTTCAAGTTGGTATATTGTTTCATTTATCTCTAAAATAATGACTGCTAATGTTACATATTAATCCAAATGAGTTTCTTTTGAAGTAAAGCTACTAAGACACTCACTGTTCCTTCCTTCTTTCCTTCCTTCCTTCCTTCCTTCCTTCCTTCCTTCCTTCTATCCTTATGTCACCCCTAATATTAAAGAAAGAAGAACAAAGGTATGGTTTGAATAGCACCAAAAGAAATAGACTGGGCGTGGTGGTGCATGCCTGAATCCAAGCACTTGGGAAGCTGAGGCAGGAGGATCGTTTCAAGTTCAAGACCAGCCTGAGCTACAAAAGTGAGCTCAAGGCCAGCCTGAATTGCATAGGGAGACCCTGTCTCAAAAAGACAAAAAAAAAAAAAAAAAAAAAAAAAAAAAAAAAAAAAAAAAAAGGAAAGAAAAGAAAAAAACATTGATGTAGTAACCATTTGTCTATCCCTGAACAAAGTTGAACGTCTTTGGCTCTTGTTCGGCTTAGAAGAGCTCCTATCCATAAGGCCTTCATAGCCCTCACAGTTCTGAAGAGTAGACAGGGCTGCTCAGGACCAGATCATACTTTCTTGCAGTTGTTCTCAGAGTAGCTTGTCCCTGGACCACCAGCTATCCCAAGAGATTAACAGAGTGGAAAGATCTGGGTAAAAACTGTTGAGTAAAATCTTAGAAAATGATTCACTACCAATCCAAAGTAGATTTGTATTAGAAAGCTTTCTCAGTGCTGAGATTTAAGACCATAGCACACACCCACAATGTAAAGCAGAAAAGGACTCATCCAGCTCATGGTTTCCACAGTTAGCTGACTCTAAGGCAGGACCCTCATAGCAGGAGATGTGGTGAGCAAGGCTGCTTGGTTCATGGTCAAGAATTAGATCAGAGGAACCGTACAGAGACACAGGCAAGGAACTATATATAGTATCCATGGCCACCCTTTGTTGCCCACCCAAGCATATCAGGAGCATGTTAAGTAGTTAATCTGGTGAAGTTGGCATCAGGATTAATGGTCACAGGTTACAATTTGATTTATATACTAGATGTATTTATTTCCTATTTTAAAATAGCAGCAAAGTTTTATCAAAAGTAGGAAAAGAAACAGGAACAGGTACAAGTTTGGGCCAAGTGAAATTAGGGAGAGAAGTATGCCTGACGCTGTGAGAGTGAACCACTATGCAAGAGAGAACACAGTGGTTCAAGTTTTATTTTAACTTCAGCACATTCTAGCCTATAGAAAAAATGAAAGAATCATACAACGGCTGTGGGTGCATCCTAGTAGGAGATCACTCGCCTAGTGTGGGCGCAGCTGTAGGCTTAATCCCCAGTTACCAAACAACAAATCCATTGGAGTACAATGATTTGCATGCCCTTCCTCACGACTCAACATTTAAAAAAACTATCACGTTTTTCTCTCTTTTATGTCTCTAGAGGCATCCTCAAGCCTTTGTAAAATGAAAAGTAATGTTACAAACATCATATTTGACTCCTAAATATTTAAATTTAGGGAAACAAAGGTATTTCTCTACAAAACTGTAATATTTTTTCACCAAGATAGTTTAACATCAATACAAATAATATTCAGATTTCTCCACTGAAAGAGTGTTCCCTATGGACACTTTTAAAAACCCAGGGTTGGGTCCAGGGACATAGCTCAGTGGCACAAGTGCCTGCCTGGCAAGTGCGAGGCCCTGAGTTCAATCCCCAGTTCCACAAAAGTAAAAGTAAAAACCTAGGGTTGAGTGAAAGGTTATATGTTCCATTTAACCATCAAACTTAACAGTGGTCTTTATTTTTATTTTATTTTATTTATTTTTTTATATTATGGCTGGCACAGCATGTGGTGCTGGGGATTGAACCATGGTCCCTGCGGTTGCCTAAAGCTTTCCTAAGCAGGCGCTTTAGACTGCTGAACCATCTTGCCGGCTCCTAACAGTGGTCTTTAAATTCTGTAATGAGCTTTTTGTCTTTTAAGACATGGTTAAAAATCTAACTCAATTCTCTTACTATATTCTTAGGAAGACAGGATCGAATCATTTTATTAGTGTGTCAGAACAACTGAACAAGAATTCTGAATTTATTATAGCATTTGTTCGCTTTGCTAACACTTGTTTGTCATCACCTTTTTGCTTTTTTTTTAGGGAAGGGTCTACACAGTGTTCAGGGTCTCACTACTAGTTCGGACTCATAGTGATCCTCCTGTTTATAGCCTCCCAAGAGCTAGGATTACAGGCATGCACCACCATGCATAGTCTTAATTGCCATCTCAGGGTGCCCTGGGGGCAGGGCCAGGCTTGGGGATTGAACTCCCCTGGCCCCTGCACCTACTTGCAGATGTGTTACTGGCTGGCTATCTTTCTTTCTTTCTTTCTTTCTTTCTTTCTTTCTTTCTTTCTTTCTTTCTTTCTTTCTTGGTACTGGGATTTTGATACCAAAGCACCTTAACATCCCTCAGCTCCTTTTTTAAAATATTGTGTTTATTTATTTGGTACAGAGTCTTGATACACAGCTTGGACTCATAGTTATCCTTCCTGTCTCAGCTTCCCCACTCTGGGATTACAAGTTGTGCATTTCGGTAGTTCACACAGTGCACCTGATATTCTAGGGCGGTGCAAAGGTGCTTAGACTGCTGAACTTTCTCCTCAGACTCTAAGTTTCTTTTTATGTTGTGGTAGGGTCTTGGTGTGTTGCCCAGGCTGGGGTCAGACTTCTGCTCTCCTGCATTAGCCTCTCATGTAGTGCTCGGAGTACGGTCACTGCACCACTGTGCTTGACTTGTTTTGATCTTTTATATCATTTTAGCATTTTTCAGAACTAGAAGGTATCTTGAATGTATAGGTAAGCTTACATTTTATAAATAAAAACCGAAGTATGGAGATAGCAAGTTTTGCATTTGGCAATACCTAGACTTTTCAGTTGCCATAGTCAGTAGGTGGAACCCTGGGTTATTGCTAAACATCTTACATTCCACAGGACAGTCTCTTTTAATTATTCAGACTAAAATGTCACAAGAAACCATGGTTCCACAAACTGATGATGAGACTTAACCATTCTTTTCTCTTTTTTGCTTTCTTCCCCCTTTTTATTTGCTTTATTATTATTATTATTATTATTATTATTATTATTATTATTATTACTGCCGCTACTATTATAGTCTTTTTGAGACAGGGTCTTCCTCTGCAGTTCAGGCTGGCCAAACTCACTTGTAGTCCAGGCTGGCCCCAACCTCCAAGCAGTCCTGCCCCAGTGCTAAGATTACAGGTATGTGCCACCACCCCTGGCTGAACCATTATTTCTTTTTCTTTTCTTCTCCTTTTTTTTTTTTTTTTTTTTTTTTTTTTTTTTTTTTTTTTTTTTTTTTTTTTTTTTTTTTTTTTTTTTTTTTGTATTTTAGGGCAGGATCTACAGGATCTCATTACGTAGATCAGACTTGAAGGGATTCTCCTGTTTACAGTTTTCCAAGGGCTGGAATTATTAACCATTGTTTCTTGATTTTGACTTTGAATTTTGCACAAAAGGAATGGGCATTCCTGAGATGAAGAAAGTGCTTGGTTGCTAGACACGCACTGGCAGAGCCTCTGAGATACTGCCTGACATGTTACTGAAGGGACCTACGTATCACATAAAAGTGCTTGCTGGAAATAGGTGGGTGCATCAGGAGTCACTCCTCTCACTTAGTACACATTCCAACTGGGGAACCAAACCTGAAGTAGACAAAGTTGCTACAACTCAGTTCAATGTTGTGGAACAGAAGATGCTTCAGATGTACCGTATTCTCTGTAGTGCTGAGCACACATACGGTTCTCTGCACTTGAGGCCCTTTTCCTTTCTCTTTCATTTGCACAAGTATTTATCAGATGTTTAACATTTACTCATTCACTCACTAAATATTTATTGAGCACCTATCCTGTGTCAAGGATTGCAATCAATAAAACAAAAATTGGCAGAGATAAGAAATAAGGTCAATAAATGAAATGTAGAGTGTCAAGCTGTTAGAAGTACTGCAGCGAAAAAGGCAGGAAATGGGAGTGAACAGGCAGGAAATGGGAGTGAACAGGTTAGACTGAATGGGCAGGTATGACGTGGGCTGGTTTTCAAATAAATGGTGGAAGGTTTCCTGGAGAAGATCATGTCTGAACAAAGCCCAAAAGAAGATGAGGGCATTATTGGATTTCATGTTCCAGTTAGGGTTGGCAAACTTTTTCAAAGGGCTAGATAGGAAATATTTTAGATTTAGTGTGTTATGTAGTCTCTGTTGCAGCTACCCAGCTCTGCTATTGTTACACGGCAGGTTAGAGATACATGTAAACAAATGAGACCTGTATTCAATAGAGGAGTCCTGTGGCTTAGTTGTTTAAGCACCTGCTTGGGCAATTGCATTCGGGTGCAGGGGACCCATGTTCTATCCTCAGCTCCACAAGCCTTACCAGACTTGCTCTTAAGGCAGTCTGAGCCAGAAAAAAGAAAATCGTTCTGTGTTCAGTAGAAGTTTTTTTGGGTGGGAGGAGGGTGTACCAGCGATCAAATTCCAGACCTTGCTCTGCAAGGCAGACACCTATGAGCTATGTTCCTGGCCCTCTATTTTAGAAAGCAGCCAGTGAGCTATACTTTGTAGAAGGGACACCCACTGGAGCCTGAGTAGGAGCAGGGCTGGCGTGTTTTGGAAACAACAGGGAAGCCACTGTGGTTGAGATTCAGGGGAAAAGGAAGTCATCTCTTCAGTTGAACTCCAAACTGTCAGGGTGAGCATGTTGTTGGAGGTTTACACAGGGCTAGAACATGATCTGGTGGGAGAGATAAGGAGTTTGTGTCTTCACAGGTTAATTGAAGATACCTATTAGATGTTCTAGTGGAGTTCTAAATGGGGTTTGGATGCATGCCTGGAGTTCAAAGCAGAGATCTGTACTGGAACTGAATGTGAGCCTTTCACTTAGAGACAGTACTTAGCAGACCACTCACTCCACAAGAGAAGCAGTGCTGCAGAGGGGATAGATGAAAACATTTTTAGATTGGCAGTGCACTACTCTACAGCTCAGCCCCACCCAACAGCCTTATTCCATTGTGTTTAATTATGTGAGTGCTGAGGCATTTAAGAAAGCTGCCTAAAAGGGATCTTTGGACCCAGGAGTAATGAAAACAAGGTTAAAAGCTGTGTTAGGTTGACTCAGTGAGATCACAGTGAGTACAGATGTGCAGACCTCTGGCCCTGTATGTTAGAAAGCAGATGTGAGCTGCTGAGAGAGCTGCCCCCCACCTGGAGAGTACCCCAGTGTTTAGGTACCAGACCATGTGGGATAGCAGAAGAGCTTGGCGAGTGGCCATAGGCAAAAGGAAGGGCCAAGAGTGCTGTGCTGGAACCCAGTGAAGCTGTTTCAAGGAGGAGGGGGGGTCAGGAGGACTACATGTTGCTGATGGCTCAGGTAGGATGAGGCCTAAGAGTAATCATGTTATGAGTTGTGGTGAAGAAGCTGCATGTTTATACTTGGGATTCAATTTAAATATCATTTCATGTAGTGGATCACCTTGATGAATAGGGTGAGCTCACACCCTTTTTAAAAATTGTGGTTAAAAAATACATATTATAAAATTTGCCATCTTAAATTTTTGAAGTGTACAGTTCAGTAGTGTTACTGTGAAAGAGATCGCCACAAATTTTCATCTTATAAAAATTTGAAACTGTACCCGTTAAGTAATTTTCCTCTGTATCTCCTGTTCCTGGCAACTACAATTCTGCTTTATGTTTCGGGGAGTTTGACTGCTTGCGATACCTCTGTAAGTGGAATCCTACAGTATTTCTCTTTGTGACTGAGATGTGTCCAGGACTCAGCATTGTCCTTGGGATTTATTCATGTTATAGTGCATGGTAGAATTTCCTTTTTTAAAAAGCTGAATGGTTCCTTTTCTTATGTCCTTTCATGCATTCCTGCAGTAATACATTCCTTACAAGCAATTGTAACTCCTTATTTAACTGGGTTTTTCCCCCTCTCTCTGTTAGGACTTTTCTGAGCCTCAAAGGCAGACGTCTTCCTCACTGTGCACAGCCTCTGGGATATGAGCATGCTATGTGAAAATAAAAGAGAGTAGCTTACTTTCCTTAGAGGAATCCTGAAAATTTTGTTGTAGAAAGTGGGAATTTGTGAGGCTGAGAAAGGGCATTCTGAGCATTTTAGGGCCTTCTAGGCAGAGGAAGAGCACATAGCAGCACATGGTTTTTTTTTTTTTTTTTTTTTTTTTTTGTCTTTTTTGAGACCGGGTCTCACTGCACAGTTCAGGCTGGCCTTGAGCTCACTTTTGTAGCCCAGGCTGGTCTTGAACTTGCACCAATCCTCCTGCCTCAGCCTCCCAAGTGCTGGGATTACAGACGTGCACTACCACGCCCGGCTCACATGGTTTTGTGGCAGGAACTTGTGTATGCAGGCCTGAGGAGCTCAGGACAGTTGGAGCAGAAAGGGCCTGAAAAGTAGCAAATGAAGTATGTAGGGGGGCAGGGCTGTTGCAGAAGAGCCCGGCAGAAGAGCCCGACACATCTACGCAAGAACTTGGTGTTTCTCTAGTACCTACATGCCGATAGCTGGAAGTTGATGAAGTTTTTGAGCAAGCACGTGATGGAGTCAGGTTCCCTGTGCATGCTTGCATGTTGTTTGCTGATTATTAAGGAAGCTGCTACTAGAGGGATGGTGGGGGAGACAAAAGGGATGGCACTGATAAGAGTATTGCTGCAATCCAAGTGCAGATCCTCACGTGTATTCTTCAGGAGAAATTCTGAAGTAGCATCATTGTGTAGAAGGGGAGATCATTCGTTACATTTCATAGATTGGTAATATTAGAGAAGACACATGTTTGAGTCAGAATCTTTGAACTTCGTGTGGCTGTGGGAAATTTGAAGTATCATTGGGCCCCAGCATAATAACCCTAGTGCCTAGAGATGAGCTAAGGAAATTGGAACAACAGTTACCTACTTTTTTTTTTTTTTTTTTTTTTTTTTTGAGACAGGGTCTCGCTATGCAGTTCAGCCTGGCCTTGAACTCACTCTTGTAGCCCAGGCCGGTCTCAAACTCACATCCATCCTCCTGCCTCAGCCTCCCAAGTGCTGGGATTACAGGCATGCGCCACCACGCCTGGCCTCAGTTACCTACTTCTTGTTCCTGGAATCAGTGAGTTCCAAACTTTATATGCAAGTAAAAGGATAAATCCGTATTTAAGAGAACACTGCTTAGTTGGGCATCATGATGCACACCCTTAATCCTGGCACTCAGGAGGCTGAGGCAGGAATATTGCTGAGAGTTCAAGGCCAGTGTGGGCTACCAAGTGAGTTCAAAGGTAGCCTGAATTGCATAGCGAGACCTTGTCTCATAAAGACAAAATAAAAAAATTTAAAATGCTACCTTTTAATTATTAGACAACCTTGTTGCGCATGGTAGCACATGCCCGTAATCCCAGCACTTGAGAGGCTGAGGCAGAAGGATCAGTATGAGTTCGAGACCACGCTGGGCTACAAAAGAGAGCTCAAGGCCAGACTGAACTGTGTAGCAAATGAGACCCCGTCTCAAAAAGACAAATATATATATATATATATATATATATAAAATTATAAGACAACCCTTTATTTTTTTTCTTTTTGAGATAGGGTCTCACTATGCAGTTCAGGCTGGCCTTGAGCTCTTTTTTGTAGCCCAGGCTACACTTACCTATCATTTCTTTTCAAGAAAGCAGTATTACAGTAATTATTTTCTTAGTTTGCAATCCACATGTAACTGTCCTTGAAGTACTTTGAAAGTACCTCATAAATAAGGTTTACAATCTCAAGATTTAAAGTTATAATAAGTTATATTATTATATAATTATTACATAATAGAGCTTATATAAATTACAATTATATAATAAAATTATATGAATGCTCTTATTTTCTTTTTTTTTTTTTTTTTTTTGCCTTTTTGAGACAGGGTCTCACTATGCAGTTCAGGCTGGCCTTGAGCTCACTTTTGTAGCCCAAGCTGGTCTTGAACTTGCACCGATCCTCCTGCCTCAGCCTCCCGAGTGCTGAGATTACAGGCGTGAGCCACTACACCCGGCAATGCTCTTATTTTCATATTTTTCCTTAAGTACTTCAGATATATAGAACCAGTGGTCTTTTTAAATAGGCAAATCCATTTAAAATCATTTTGGAGGGCTGGGGCGATAGCTCCATGGCATAAGTGCCTACCTGGCAAGTGCAAAGTTGTGAGTTCAAACCCCAGTCCCACAAAATAAATAAATAAATAAAAATAAAAATAAATAAAATCACTTTGGAGAAATCAGTGGATGATTATGCGGCCATCATTTTTCTGTACGCTGGCCAGAAATTTAGCACTTTTTCTCAGTACATTGTATACAGTATTATACAATTCAGTTACTGAACTAGGATAATTCAGTAATTAAATTATTAAAATAAAATTTAAACACCATTGACAGTCCCTTCATTAAGTAGAATAGCGTTCCTTATCTGTGTTCGTTGAGTCCCCAGGCAGAGCAGAGCTATCTCCCTACTAGCAGGCATGGGTACCTCCCAAATAGATTTTTTTCCTTTGAGTGGTGTAGGCTTACATGTAAATGCATCTTTGTCAAGTAGAAGGGTAGTCGGTTTGTTGTGTTTTTTAAAGGTTAATGAAGACTGTTTTCTAAATGAATATTACATTTTTTTGTTGGTTTACATTTGAGATGGTCTCACTATTCAGTTCAGGCTGGCTTTGAGCCCACGATGGATCCAGGGCTGTCCTCAGTCACAGCAGTTGTCCAGGGCTACACCGCCAAGCCCAGCTAAACTTTATTAATGTAAACATTTAATGTTTTTTGAAGCTTACTTGCAAGTGTAAAGTACTTACGCTTTGTCTGCCCCATCCCCCTTAAGGTATTGCCTATGTTTAAGTTGGTTCATTCGCATTTTTCAGTCAGCTAGTTTCTGGATAATGGGTAGTAACATATATATGGACATTTCTAATAATCACTTACATAAAAGTTGCATAGAAAAATACTTTTGCCACAGTGATGTGTTGTGTTAATTTCTGGTCAGTCATATACAATGACAGTATCTACCAATCCCATGAAAAGCTTTCATTTCAGTAATTAAAAGTATTACATTGTCCCTCACAAGTAAATAAGCCTTAGTCTGAACAGAGTACAGAGAAAATAGAGCACAGCCTGAACTCTTTGAATTCCTGCTATGCTCAAATTTCTATTGAGTATTAATGGGAGTTGCAGAAATCTTATTTGTATTTTCTTTTGCACTTATGGTCATAAGAAGGTGACATATTTAGGAAGTACCTTAAAATATTTAAAACACATGAGTATGTATCCAGCAGTGTTTTTAATTTTTTTATTTTGATTATTATTTTTTCATGTTTTTATTTATTTGTTTGTTTGTTTGTTTATTATATGATGGCTGGCTTAGCCTGTCCCCGGGGGCAGGGCTGGCGAAGCATGTGGTGCCAGGCATTGAACCGTGGTCCCTGCGGTTGCCTAAACTTGCCTAAGCAGGCACTTTAGACCGCTGAGCCATCTTGCTGGCCCCCAGCAGTGTCTTTATTTTAAGCCTAAACTAGACCATTTAGAAATCATAATTTCGCGTAAGTAGAATAATAAAAGAGAGATCATAATTTAATACATTAGCACATCTGTTTTTCTTGAATAAATGAATTCACAAGATATTAGAAATTCTTTCTGGTTAACACAAACACCAAAATCTCATTTCTCTTCCACCTTAGTGCCAGAATTTTGTGGCTCTAACAAACTCTGGGTTCATATAAATACTGTAACATGTTTCATTCTAAAGTGAAATCAGTGGAGTGTCATAAAAAGTGGTAAAGATACTGCCTGGGGTTGTGAAATAGACTAAAAAATATTTTCTTTTTGTTGAGACTCTTGAAAAATAAAGTAGTTCTGGTTTTGAGATAATGACCTGTGCCCTGTCCCGGGAGTGCACATGGAGTGCCGCTTACCGTGAACTTCTTCAGTTGCATACATCCTTGTCTTTACTGCACATGTGGTACACCCACAGGGTGGCTTGACTCTTCATTTTTCTGCTTTCACATTGTCCTGCTCTGTAAAGACAAGAATTGTGTCTTTATCTCTTACCTCTAGTACTGAACACACTGTCTGAAATATAACAAGCTATTTATAAATGTGTTTCAGTTTAGAACCAATCTTTATTAATAGTAAGTGGTATCATTTGGCTTTAGCATCTAATAGGAAAATAGTATATTGCATTCCATAGGTTTTGTTAAAAATCTAATACATTATGTCTTTTGGAAACTGTTTTGCAATAGGGCATTTCTAAGCGGTTTTGCATGTATTCTCTTGCTCAATGTGTAATTTTTTCCAAGAACAGACTCTACTCAAAGTGATGACTCAGAACATTAAGCTAACCTAAGTATGGGTGTCCCTCCCTACCCCCCATGTCTATGGTGGCAGCAGCCTTGTGAAAAGGTAATACTGTTCCTGGATCATTTGTTAACCCTTGCTTATTACATGTCTCTTCTCTCCTTTCTAAAACCAAGAATGGTAACTTCTTGGCAGCATGTTGTTTTCATCTGTCAAATCTTAAATACGCTAGGCTGAGGCAGGAGGATCAGCGTGAGTTCGAGACCAGTCTGGGCTACAAAAGTGAGCTCAAGGCCAGCCTGAACTGCATAGTGAATGAGACCTTGTCTCAAAAAGACAAAAAAAAAAAAAAAAAAAAAAAAAAAAACTTAAATACACTAGTTTTAGTTGTGGTTTTAAAACTGTCTTAATGTCTCTAGGTATTGTACTTTTACTGTGGATCCTTAAGTGTAACTCGTTTAAAATTCTTAGATATATGCGTCTACACATTTAGGTTTAGCAACTATAATTACTGAACTCATTTTGTTAGCCCTTCAATAATAACTTTTTTGAGATATAATTCACATACTATAAAGTTTATTCTTTTAAGCTGTTTTTTCAGTTTTGCAAGCTTGA
Source organism: Myocastor coypus (assembly GCA_004027025.1). Lineage (NCBI taxonomy): Eukaryota > Metazoa > Chordata > Mammalia > Rodentia > Myocastoridae > Myocastor > Myocastor coypus. The sequence goes on along the minus strand of PVJA010028654.1, from coordinate 3,578 downwards.
TGACCCTTCAATTTTAGAATACTTTCATTACTCCAAAAAGACACTTCATACCCAGATAGCATTTACGCTTTTTTCTCTCCCCCTGTCCTCTAGCAAATATTAATATGCCTACTATACCTATGAACTTGCCTCTTCCAGACATTTCATGTAAACAGAAAATCATAAATATGTGGCTTTGTATGTCTGGCTTCTTAACCTGATGCTATTGAAGTTATTCATGTTGTAGCATGTGCTATCATAGTGATTTTTAAGGCTGAAGTATTGGATTTTACATTTCTAAATACATTTTGCTTATTATCAGTTTTGTTAAACATTAAGGCTGCTTCTAGTTTACATATTAGTGGCCATGCAGTGATGAACACTTGTGTGCAGGTTTTTGTGTGGGCATGCTTTTCCATTTCTATTAGGTATGTGCCTAGGTGTAGAATTGCCCTTATCTTTTGGATTGATCTTTGAGAGATTGCCAGATTGTCTTGAAAAGTAGCTGTACTGTTTCAGAATCCCACCAGAGTGCATGAAGATTCCAGTTTATCCACATTCTAACAGTACTTGTTATGGCCTGTCTTGTTACGTCAGCTATCCTAGCACACATGAAATTGTACATTGTGGTTTTGATATGTATTTTCCTATAAAATAATGATGCTAAGCACTTTTACAAGCCACTTAAATGTCTTCTTTTAGAGAAATATTCCTTCAAACCTTTTGCTCATTTTTAAGCATTTTGTAATTGAGTTATAAGGGGTTTTTTTGTTTGTTTTTTTATCAGATTCATGTCCATTATCAGGTATGTAAGATTTGCTGGCACTTTCTCCTATTCTGCAGGATCTCTTTTGAGTGAAGTTTTGCACGTGGCATGGGATAAGGATATAGTCTCACAATTGTTGCTAGCACATGTTGAGCTGTCTTTATGCCATTGTTGAGAGGATGCTCCGCTGAATCACTTTTATGCCTTTGTCAAAGATTAAGTTGTTTTGTTACCCTTCTTTTTTTTTTTTTTGTCTTTTTGAGACAGGGTCTCACTATGCAGCTCAGGCTGGCCTTGAGCTCATTTTTGTAGCCCAGGCTGCTCTTAAACTTGCACTGATCCTCCTGCCTCAGCCTCCCAAGTGCTGGGATTACAGGCATGTGCCACCATGCCTGGCTTTTCTTGTCTTGATTTTAGAGGAGACCATTCAGTCTTCCACAGTTCAGTAGAACATTAGGTGTAGATGGTTGTATAGATACCTTTCACTGGGTCAAAGAGGTTGCATTTTATTTCTTGTTTGTGGAGTGTTTCTTTCTAACTGTGGAAGCCTGTTGGATTTTATGAATGTTTTTCTGTGTCAGCTGATATGCTGTGGTTTTTTGTCCTTTGTCACTACAGTGTCTTACTTTGTTGCCACTGGGACACAGTACCCACAGATTCAAAAGAGGAAAGAGTTGTTTGGCTCACCATTCTAGTCCTTGGTCAGCCAGCTCCCAGACAGAAATGGGTGGCAGAGGAGAAGTCGCCCGTCACCCCGGCAGGCAGGCAGGCAGCAGCAGGAGGACCCAGGCAGAGAGACATTCTCACCCTCATCACTTCTCCAGTGGCTGGTCCGTCAAGCCAGGACCCACCTGGTCAGCTGTGGTGTCCTGATTCAATCACCCTCTATAAGCCCTTCCCTGAGCTCACAAGATCTTTGAGGGACAGTTTCTATTCAAGCTGTAGCATATGGTGCTTTGTAATGACTGACTTTTATATGCCAAACCCACCACGTTTTACTTCTGAAATAAATTCTGTTCCATCCTGTGTCCTTTTTATATGTGCTTAATGTCAGTTTGCTAGCTTATTGGTAGGGTATTCATAGGGTATTGGTAGTTTGTGTGTGTGAATGTGATTTCTTTGTGCAGTAGTTTAAATTGTGATCAAATAAATTAGCAGAAAACTTCGCATCTTATGTATAGCCTGCAGCATCAAGTATGCATCTGTGTGCAACTGTAACCATGATCCCACTCCAGGACTTTCCATCTTTATTGGCTGAAACTCAACCTGTTAAACACTAACTCCCCCCCTCCCCAGCCCCCCAGTCCTTGGCAGCCACTGATGCTACCATTCTACCTTCTGTATGAGTTTGATTATTTGGGCTACTTTTTAAAGTCCAAGCAGATAAAATCTTTTTGTGGTTGTTTATTCACTTAGCATAATACTAGTATCTTCAAGACTTCTCATGTTGCACAGCAAGTATCAGGCTGCTGCCCTTTTTTTATTTCTTTTTTTAGTATCAGGGATCAAACTCAGGACCTTGTGCTTGCTAGGCAGATACTTAAACCACTGAGCTATAACCTAGGTTCAACTGCCGTCCTTTTTAAGACTGAATAATATTCCATTTTGTAGGTACCATATACTACATTTTATTTTTCCATTTCATTTTGCCCCATTTGCTTTATTTTCAGTGTATGCAACATGCATATGTGTGTCTGTTGTTATTCCGAAAAAGTATTGCACATGTAATGTCCCTTTACCCTAAACATTGTATGGTGTGAATATGACTTTCTCCACAAGGGCCAGTTGTCCGAGGTGTAGGCTTCTGCGGTGATATGGGTGGGAGCTGGAAGGATCTGTTGAGGGGTCCAGGGCATTAAGGAACTGCCATCCAAAATGGTTCAATAGTTCTTATGGAGCCCTGTGTCCATCCTGACCTATTCTGAGAGCCCAAGCCTGACCCTAGTCATCCTTGATCTTCCTGTCTGATCATATCTCTCTCACATTCCTGCCAGGATGGCTGTCCTCTGTTAAGCCTTTACCAGAGTCCAAACAAGTAGGATAGCCCCGTTTTGGACTTCTTACCCTCCAAAACTATGAGCTAAACAAACTATTTTTTGGTAAAGTTACATTGTATTGAATATTTTGTTATAATAATAAAAGGTAAATTCATACAAATATTTCCATGTGTAGTCCCACTAATCCAGTACTAGAATCATTGGGTCCAAAAAGTAAAACAAAATAGAAGAAAATTTCTGTCTTAAGATCCATTCCAGGATCCTACATTGTCATACTTTGCTAATCACCTTCTGGTTTCCATGACTGGCATTTTTTTAAAGAACAGAGGCTAGATATTTTTTTAGGCTGCTCTTTATTTGGGTTTCCTTCATGATTAGATTTAGGTTATGTACTTTCAGCAAGAATGTCCAGAGATAATTATACTCTGCATAGTGCATCATAACCGGAAACTTGTGTTTGCCTCATTACTGATGGTGTTAAGGGTCCTCTTCCCATCAGGAAGCTTTTAACTTTAATAGCTAGTATATTCATTCAATGATTTGATGGCTTCCTTTGTGATAAGATTTATTAACTTCTGCAGAAATTGGTAGCTATTCTGTAATAATGACATATACCTACTTCACAAACAGCTGTTTATGGATTTTATGAACTTTAATTGTGCTTTGACCTTAATTTAATAAATTAAGCATTTAATCTGCCAAGGCTGCCATAATAAAACACCACAGACTGAGCAGTTTAACCTGTAGACTTTTCCCAGTCCTGGAGGCTGGACAACTAAGATCAGGTTGTCACTAGGGATGTTTTCTGGTGACCTCCCCCCCCCCCCCCCCCCCCC
>PVJA010028653.1:0-18019 GCA_004027025.1 Myocastor coypus | reverse complement strand
GGGACAGAAAAAGAGCTTATCATATCACTGTAGGGAAAGATTTTATCAATAAGACAATGGAAACAAATTATTTAAAAACTACTACTTTAACATGAATTTATCTGCAGGACAAAGGAGAATTCACATTTATTTGAAATTTTAATACAGAGAGCTATAACAAGAAAAAACAAAAAGGGTTGACAAATGTTTTATCTCTTTGTACATTAAAAAAGTAACACTAATCATGTGCAGAAAATTCCAACAGTATAGAAAAGTACAGAATGAAAATAAGTCTCTCAAAGGAGACCACTGTAATTTCTTACAGGAGAATTTTATGATGCATACACCAACACATTCATTCAATTAAAAAATATCTATTTTATTGCTAGATAACAGAAGTAAATTACTAAAGCCTGGCATGATAGCATACACCAGTACTTGGAAGGCTGAGGCAGGAGGAGAGGATCACAGTAAGTTTGAGGCCAGTATAAACTACAAATGAGCTCAAGGCAGCCTGAACTACCTAGTGGAACCATGAAGAAAAAAAAAAAAAGGCATATTGCCAAATATCTGGGTATTGTGGCCTGGACCTCTACAGCACCCTGGAGGATGAAGCAGGAGAATCACTGAGGACTCAAGGTCAGCCTGGCTACACAACAAGCTCAAGGCTATTCTGAATTACAAAATGGAACTCTGTCTCAAGTCTCATTTCTGTTTCAAATGAAACAAAAAGTTGCTAAATAACTTATATGCCATTATTCCTTTATTTTAAAAGGTGGCCATGTATATGAGTTACATGGAAAAGGTATGATAGGAGGGAGAATATTCTTTTATTTTAGACACTTCTATGTTGTACAAATTATCAGAATAGCACAAATAATTTTTGTCATTTAACTGCCTGAGATATAAACAAACAAAATAAGTACACAGTCGAGTGAAAAAAAAAAAAAAAAAAAAACCCTGCCATATATCGGTCTACTAGGAGAAAGGGATACATCCTTCCTCCCTCATTATTGATTTTTCCAGATCTTACTGTTACCAAGAATAGCCTGAAACTCAGTGAACTTGATCAAACCTCCCCAATATCTGTGTCCACAGGCCTGCACTACCAATAACCGCCCAACCCCAACTTCAAATATCAAAGCGAATGAATTTTTTTTAAAACGTAAGAAAATCAAAGAATGTATCAGCCAATGGCTGACTTGTAAAATAGGTGAATTCAAAGAGTACCAGAAAAAAATATACCTGAAATATCTACATTTATAAACACACCAAATTATTATCTTTAGTTAGGGATGGTTACAGAGAAAGAAAAATTAGTACCTTCTTTATTCATCTATGCAATGTTTCCCTATTATTAGCATGTATAATTTTATTTTTAAATAATTTTTAAATTAAATAATTTGTAATAGAATTACAAGTGAAAAACCAGGTTATTTAATATCCCATAAATAAAAAAAGAGGAATCAAAAAAGGCGATTTTTTGTTATGGTCATAGTATAGGCTGGTTGTACCTGTATGACTGTATGACTTTGGGCAACAATCTAAATCTAATTTTATTCATTTGTAAAATTGTATCTGACAGGTTTGCTATGGAAATTGAATAATGCAGGTAAGGTACTAAAAGTAGGACATGTTGAACATTTAGGGTGGGTAACAGATGAAGCAGGAATGTGATAACTTTTTCAACTTTTTGTTTGTTTGTTTGTCTTTTTGACACAGGGTCTGGTTATACAGCTCATGCCGACCCTGGGCTCACTTTGTAACCCAGGGTGATCTGGAACTCGAAAGTATCCTCTTGCCTCAGCCTCATAAGTGCTGGTATTACAGGTGTGCACTACCACACCCAGCCTTTTTTAGCTTTCTTATTCCTAAAATAAGTGAACCAGACCACACATCAAAGGGAGAGTCAACAGTTACTCAGCCAGTATTATCTCTAGGAACCAGGCTGCGCTGCAGTGCTCACCTAATCACTTGACAGATCATTCGCTTTTCTAGTCAGGCCCCTTTGTGAGCCATTTTACAAAAGTGAGCTACACTAATCCAGATGGATTAAAAAAAGATCAAGTCCTTTAAGTTCCTAAGAATGGACAACAGGAAGCTACTAATGAATGAACTGACAGAAAGAAGTCCTTTCCCAGTTTACTCCAACCAGCAAAACACTCCCAGATAAATTTCTGAAACTGAACAAAATAACGTTCTTTCCTGGTGACACACCCCTGTAATGCCAGCACCCGGGAGGCTGAGGCAGACTTCACTACTTCACGGCCAAGTGGAGTTTAAGGCCAGTATGAATTACATAGGGAGAGCCTGACTCAACAGTACCCTCTCACTCCCAACCACAACTGCCCCTCTGCACTGCCGGTCTCCCACCAGGGTCCCTCTGAGGGCTCACTTCCGTCCAGTAGTTCATACTTCTTTCCTCTGTCCAATTCTGTCACCTGCCACAGAATCCTACCTGTTAAATCTCTCCTTCACACTCCCTCAGTTCCACGCCCTCTGCTTTATTACTTTGGTTCCTCCACTTCCACTTCACTGTAACCACTCTGCCTCAGCTTCCCCCATCTCCTCTTCAGAGACCGCTCCTCTGCGGTTCTTGAGTCTCTAAAGCGAGTTTTTCCCAGCTTCCACCTCAGTTTTCTCCTCCCCGCCTCTAACCACACTTTCCTTGCCCGAGTCCTCCCGGCCTGTCCCTACCGGGCTGCTCCTGGGTCAGCGCCCCCAGGCGGCGGATGCCCTCCTCATCCAGATCCCACTGCTCCGCCATCCCTGCCCGCCGCTCACCTGACACCGCCCTCGAGACTGCCGCGCACTCAGACCACGCTCCGATGGCCCCGCCCACCCTCCAGGCCCCTCCCATAAGGCCCCGCCCACACATCAGGCCCCGCCCCCGCCCCCAGCCCCACCCCGGAGCTCCCGAGTCCGTTAGATTCAGCTCAAGCGCCTGTTCCCGCTGCTGCAGGATTAGCACCATGGTATGGAGCCAGATCTGTAGGGAAACGCCAAAAACCTACTTCAACGGGGAATGAGGGGAGCTGGAGCCCAGGAGTAGAACTGCAGGTTTAGGGATCTCACTCAGGGCAATGGGGTTGGAAGATGACCCCAAACTGGAAAGACACCTCAGGATGGTTTTGAAAGAACGCCCTGTCTTCAGGGATGAGGGACTCCAGCTCTGAGAATTTGGAGGACGCCAGGCCTAAGAGGTTGGGGTTGTACCTCTCAAGGTCTTCATACCTCAGTGTGGGGGTTTGAGAAAAGCTGGCTTTGGAGCAATGAGTACATGTGGAAGGAAGGGTTAAGGACCATCCTGATCTGAAGGTTGGGAATAGGAGCACATTTCAGAGACATGGTGGGAAGCTCCTGATTTGAAAGGTTGGGCAACTCGGTTCTGAAGAATTAGGTTGTCTTTAAAGCATAAGGTGGTTCTGGCTCTGGATCTTGACTTGGAAGGAGTTCCGGTGGGGGACAGCGACCAGTATGGCAAAGTGATAGGGATGGGGATGTCTTAAGACTGCCACATTTCTTGTAGCCAGTCTAGCAAGAAACCAGATTGTCCTTCAGGAAGCACCACACCCACTCTCCCTTACCTGTGACTGAAGGCTGTCCCCTGGCTGGGGTAGTGCTGCACCAATCAGGCCCTGAGCAGTCTCTGAAAGTTCTGAAAAGAACAGCTCTGTCTCTACCTCTACCTTCACTCCAACAGGCACCTCCTAAGAGCCCCCTTGTTTATGTGACATTTGTTTAAGGAGGCAAACTTCTGAACCAGGACTCTTGTCATCCTGAAAAAGAAAAGAGGGACTGAATTCAGAACTGGACATTATATTTTAAAACTTTATTTATGTTATCACTGGTTCAGCCCACCCTGAGGAATGGGGTGGGGTGGGGCTGGTGCAGCATGTGTTGCCGGGCATCAAACCGCGGCCCCTGCGGTTGTCTAAGCTTCTGTAAGCAGGCGCTTCTGAGCTATCTTGCCGGCCTATGGAGGTTATCCTTAAGGAGCAGGAGTTTTTAAGCACCCAGCTTTGTATACTTTGAGCACTTCCACTGAGCTCTTGACCCATTCATCACCTTTAAGAACAGGACACACAAGAGTCATTATATATTTATAATTTTTTGTATCGACTGGCCCATTAGTTACTCTATTTGTCATATCCAGCCTTAGCCATGTGTTAAAAAGCTGAAACTCAAAAGCCTAGATTAGCTCACGCACGTATGGGACGGCTTTCCCAGAACTGCTTTTGACTGCTAATAGCACCAGTTTACAATTTGTAATCTTTCTCTTCACGCCCTCTAGCGGCCAACTGGTCTCAAATGTGGCATAGATACAGATAGATAGATAGATAGATAGATAGATAGATAGATAGATAGACAGACAGACAGATATAGATATCTATATCTATATATCTACATATATATGAATAATTCATTCTAGAAGAAATAGACTCTGTCTCCTTTGTTATGGGATCTGTTTTGTCCTCAACTGTCAAAATCAGAAGTGCAAGATTTTGTTGAAGACTTCCTCTTTTGAGCAAACATCTCTTCTTCCTACCTCCAACACATTTAAAACATTCAGAAAGGTTGAAAGAATTTTACAAGCATCTACATTCTGCAAATAATGTTTTTCTATACTTTATCACATGTTTACTATCCCTCCATCAGTCCATCTTATTTTTATTTCAAAATAAGTGACAAATATAAGTACAGTACACCACTCAGTCACTTCAATATGCATTTTTACTAGAATTCAACATTGTTTTATGTTCCTTTTTGTGTGCATGTATGGGTGGTACTGTGTATTGAGCCCAAAGGTACTCTACCATTCTGCTATATCTTCAGTCTCTTTTTATTTTTTGTTTTGAGTCAGGGTCTTGCTAAGTTGACCTAGTGGCACTCAAATTTGTGATCCTCTTGCCTCAGCTTCCCAAAGTTCTGGGAATTCAATCCCAGACCTTCACATTGAGCAATATCAGTGGCCTTTTCCCTGATTTATTTTTAGACAGGGTCTCACCAAGTTGCCTAGCCAATACTCAAACTTGAGATCATCCTGCTGCCCCCACCTACCAAGTGCTAGGGTTGCAGGCATGCACAACCACATTTAGTTTATTTGCTCATTTTTTTAAAAAAAGAAGTGCTCTTGGATTATTTTAAAATATGATACATTGAAGCCGGGCGTGGTGGCTCACGCCTGTAATCCCAGCACTTGGGAGGCTGAGGCAGGAGGATTGTTGTGAGTTCGAGACCAGCCTGGGCTACAAAAGTGAGCTCAAAGCCAGCCTGAACTGCACAGTGAGACCCTGTCTCAAAAAGCAAAAAAAAAAAAAAAAGATACAAATGGCTTAACGTGTTTGATAACTATCTTCTTTTCCATAGTGTTGATAACTGAGGTTTTCTTGGAGCAGCATAGACAGTTCACTTATGTATGTGAAAAATGAGCTGAGGAAGGCTTATGATTATTGTTGCCTTCATATATATGGAAAGGCACCCATAGCATTCGACATCCAGTGATGCAAGGCAGGAGTAAGACAGAACTATGAAGATGCTCATGTAGGCTGTCTCATCAAAACTCTTTTAAAAAAGTTTTATTGGGATATAATTAGTACACATGTGATTTACTGTTTCTATTTATTTATTTATTTATTTGTTTATTTATTTATTTATTTTGCGCGGTACTGGGGATTGAACTCAGGACCCTGAGTTGACTAGACAAGCACTTATTCTACTGAGATATCTCCTCAGCCCTGATTTACCATTTTTTAATTTAATATTTTTATTGTTTAAATTTAACAATGGTTATATTACATATTTTCATCTGATTTACCATTTTAATACATATAATAATTCTTATTATGTTCACAGAGTTGTATAACCATTGCCACAATCAATTTTTGAGCATTTACCCCCAAAATATATCCCTAACCATTGGGAGTCACACACCATCCTTTCCCAGTCTTCCTAGCCCTCGGCAACCACCTTTGCCAATTCTGCACGTCACATGTAAATAGAGTACTTTGTCATTTTTTAATGTTTGACTTCTTTCACAGCATAATGTTACAAGGTTCATCTGTGTTATAACGTGTATCACTATTTCATTCTTTTTAAATGATAAATCATATTGCCCTGTATGGATATACTACCTTGTAAAATTCATCCATCAGTTGATGGACAAATTTAATGGACATAATTTATTTCTAGGTTCCAAATCAGATCCACTTAGCCTGTAGGACCCTCCTTCTAGTAGTGCACTGGTTTTATAACTCTGGCTTTTTGTGAATTTTGAAAGTGGGAAGCATAAATAATCAAACTTTTCTTTTTTAAAGATTGTCTTAGCTAATATGGATTTGTTGTGTTTATATGAACCTAGAATATAATCAATTTTTGGGGGAAAAAGGCAGTTGAGATTTCCACATGGAGTGTGGTGAATTTGCTAATCAAATTAGAAGCTATTGCCATTTTAACAATATTAAGTTTTCCACTCTATGAGCATAAGATGTTTTTCCACTTACTTGAGTCTTCAAAATTTTCTCTCTGTGATATTTTGAAGTTTTTAGACTCTTATGCTGCTTTTGTTAAAATTACAAAAATTTTGTTTTGATGCTCTTGGAAATGGAATTAGTGTCTTAATTACAGTTTTTAATTGCTCATTGCTAATCTATAAAATTTTAAAAATCTATCTGCACCCTTCAGCTTTGCTGGGCTTGTTATAGTTTTTTAAAAATATTTATTTATGTATTTATTTTGTATTTTAGGGAAGGGTCTACAGGGTGTTCAAGGTCTCACTACTAGATCTGACTCATAGTGATCTGCCTGTTTACAGCCTCCCAAGAGCTGGGATTACAGGCTTGCACCATCACACCCAGTCTCAATTGCTGCCTCAGTGCACCCCAGGGGCAGGCCGGCACAGCAGGCCTGGGTATAGTTTTTTTTTTTAAGTTAAGTAAACTCCTTAGATTTCCTGTGTTCTATACACACTTACGTTATCAGTAAGTGCAGATAGTTTAAGTCTTCTTTTCCGATCAGGATGATTTTCGTTTGTTAGTTTGCTCTGAGAACCTCAAGGTGTAGTGCAGACTGGCTATGAATTCATGATGTAGCCCAGGCTGGCCTTGAACTTGCAGCAGTCCTCCTTCCTCAGTCTCCTGAGTTCTGAGATTACAGGCATCACTGAACCATATCAGGCCCAGAGTGCTTTTATTTCTTACTTTTTCATATTCTCTTTTCATGCTTCCTTTAGGAGGAGGGTGGTATACCACATGAATCAACAGAGGACCTATTTCATTTCAACGTTGGAGGCTGGCATTTCTCAGTTCCCAGAAGCAAACTTGCCCAGTTCCCAGACTCCCTGCTATGGAAAGAGGCTTCATTATTGACCTCTTCAGAAAACCAGAGGCTCTTCATAGACAGAGATGGTTCCACATTTAGGCATGTGCACTATTACCTCTACACCTCTAAGCTCTCCTTCTCCAGTTGTGCAGAACTGAACTTGCTGTATGAGGAGGCACTGAGTCTGCAGCTGACACCTTTGCTACAGGTAAGATGTTGTTCTCTTCCAAGAGTGGTGATCAGAAACAGACTTTCTCTCACTAAATGTATTTTTTTTTGTCTTTTTGAGACAAGGTCTCACTATACAGTTCAGGCTGGCCTTGAGCTCAGTTTTGTAGCCCAGGCTGGTCTCAAACTCTCAACGATCCTCCTGCCTCAGCCTCCCGAGTGCTGGGATTACAGGCTAAATGTATTTTTTTAATATATTGAGTTCTGAGATGACTCTGTTAGTGGGCAAGTATGCTGAATGAGTTAAAGTAATCAAGAAGGGCTAACAATGTAGCTTTATTGTGAAGTTCTTACTGAGCATAGTTGAGGCTGCGGGTTCAGGTCTCAGTATTAGAAAAAAAAAAAAAAAAGGTCTTTTGGTTATAAAACAGTAAAAAGCAAGCTGGAATTAGTTTTTGTTGTTTTGTATTGGAGGTTTTTTCATACCAGGAATCAAACTCAGGACCTCATGCATGCCAGGCAGACGTTGTGCCACTGAGCTACATCTCCAGCTCCTATATATTCTTAAGAAAGGATTTCATCTTTACTGTTCTATCTACTCCAGCAATTACCACAGACCTGGAGTGGGATTTAAGATCCCCTGAGAGGATACCTTTAGCTCTTGAAAATTCTATTTTGCATTGCTTCTTGTTTTTGTCACTCAATTATAAAAAGAGAAAACTTTAGAAATTGTAGAATTTGCTAAAATCTGAAAGATTTATCAATATTACTTCTTGCTGGGTGCTGTGGTACAAGTCTGCAGTCCACAGTGGGTAGGGTGCTGAAGCAGGATGACTGGGCACAGGAGCCTGAGATCAATCACCCTGGGCAAAATAAATGCGACCCTCCATTTCAAAATGAAATGAAATGAAATGAAATGAAATAAAATAAAATAAAGGATCTTCTCATTGTACTTGCTTAGGTATACAACACTCACTTTTGGCAAAATGAAAAATTCTCTAAATTGCAGAATCCTTTAACTTCATTTTTCTCCCCCAAGAGACTTCTGCTTTAAGTGCTTTGAAAACCTTTACTTACAAATGATTAAAACATTACCTTCTTTCCTAACTTTTCTCCAAACCACAAAAACCAATTCTACGGCAGATCTTAAGTAGTTTATTGAATGAGAAAAATTTTTTTTGAATGAGAAATTTTTAAAACAGAAAAACTAAATATTATGGCTTGGCAGATCATTGGCCATGCTCCATATTAATCTCACTGTGTGGACAAGGTACTGTTAACTCCATCTCCACAAGTGCTAGTCCAATAAGCTCCATGTAGCTTTCTACACCACTGATTATGCCTCCTCAAGAATTGCTGGAAAAAAATTGAGACAGATCATGTGTATCTGCGTCATAGAGGATTTCATTAGTGTATGTATTTATGGATGCTCTTTACTAAATAATTCAGTGGTTTTTTCTTAAATAATTCAACGTTTTTCTCTGTTTTACCCTTAAAAGTAAATATTTATTTGGAAATAAAAAACCTGTAACACACTTCAGTGCAAGATATATTGTTCTTTTACTTTTTCAGGCTTCTTACTTGAGCTTAAATATTTTTTAACTGCCTCAGGAATGGAGGACTAGAACTGCTTGTAAGTGGCTTTGAAGCCAATTAAGTCACCTGGCATTTCAGTAGTGCTAATGGCTCTATGCCAAGGCACCACTTATGGGGGAAAAGTGAGGAATAACTTGCTCATTGCAGAAGATCAAAGAGATCAAAACAATTTTTTGAAGACTCATTTTAAAGAATACAACACTAGCCAGGTGTGGTAGTACACGTCGATAATCCCAGCCCTCTGAGGGGCTGAGGCAGGAGGATCTTAAGTCCAGACTGGGCAATTTAGAAACTTAGCAAAGTCCTGTCTCAAAATAACAAAAAATAAAAAGGCTGGGAAATGTAGCTCAGTGTGAAGGCTCTAGGCTCAATCCCCAGTTCTGTAATATATGAAAAATTTATAACTCTAGAGGCCAATGAGTTGCTCTATTCCAAAATTTCACGATGTGTGAGAAGTAGAATTTGAGGAATTACTGGGATCTTCTTCCCTTAGACAGACTGTGAAACAAGTCTTTGGAAAATATATTTTCTAAGAAATAAACATTTGGGCTGGCCCAGCTGAAGTGATGCTTATTCACTGAAGCGAAGTGTAAATACAGCTGGGAACCAACAGTGCCTCAAGCAAATCACCAGCCTCACACATTTCTACCACTTTTTTCTCTTTTAAATCCAATCCCAGATATTCAAGTTGTCCCCTAAATGAACATTTTGCTTGGAGAAAATGAATCTTGCCAATTCTTAATCCAAAGATCCTTCTTAGGCAGCCCCATGTAGTGCATTTGGTTAGGATTTATTGAGAACATTCTGGGTTCTATGCATTATTCCTAGGAATTTTAGAGAAAATGGGATGATGCACTAAAAATATAATGTGATTCATGTGGGTAAATGAATATATATATGTAAATTTTATTTTTTGAATAAGCCTCACTTTATCAACCAGGTTGGCCCTGAACTCCTAGACTAAAGAAATGCTACTAACTTAGCCTCCTGAGTAATTGGGGCTGCAAGTATACACCACCATATCTGCCTTCACATGTGTTATTTAAAATTTCTCTAGCATTCCTGGTGCTGCAAAAAATAAATAAACAAATAAATGAGTAAATAAATAAAATAAAATTTCTCTAGTAGCCATACTTTTAAAAAGTAAAAGTCAATAGGTGATGTTAATTTTAATAATATATTTTATTTAATCCAATATTTTCAAAATATTATCTCATTATGCAATCGTACTAAAATTGAAATATTGGGTTGAGGAGATAGCTTGGCAGTCTCAGTGCCTGCTTAGGCAAGCTCAAGGACCTGGGTTTGATCCCCAGTGCCGCATCCCATACCAGCCCTACACCGAGCACTGACTCAGTGGGAATTGGAGAGATAAAGAAGCCACTGAAACCAGGTGTGGTGGAGCATCCCTGTAATCACAACACTGGGGAGGCTGAGACAAGAGGATCACATCTGAGCTGTGTAGCAAATAAATAAGTAAATAAAAATAAATTGACATATTTAACATTCTTTAAATCTTCAAAATCTGAAATGTGTTTCGTAGGTACAGCGTATCTCAGATTCAGATTATCATAATTCAAGGAATAAGTAGCCACATGTGACCAGTGGCTACCATATTAGCCCATATATATCTAACCTGCTATAAACTGTGTTCCTCATTGTAGAGTCCCTAAGATTTAGCCCCTAATGATAAAAATAGGATTTTGCTTCTTGCTAACCAAGTTCAGATGGGTATCTTACTCAGAATTATCTGTAATGTGGCAAACTCTGCTGAAAAGTAGTGTAGCCAGGTGGGATGACACATGCCTGAACCCCAGGTTGAAGCAGGAGGATTGTTGAGAGTTCAAGACCAGCCTATGCTACAAAGTGAACTCAAAGTCAGCCTGAACTGTATAGTGAGACCCTGTCTCAAAAAGACAAAAACAAAAGTTAAAAAAAAAAAAAAGGAAAGGAAAAACAAATGTAGAATGAGCCAACCGGCAGAACAAGATGGGCACCTGGGCTCTCACTGCTGCTCCTACTGCCCAGCCCTCCCATGGGAGCCCTCCCATCCCTTCTTTATCTCTCCAATTCCCACTTCACTTTTGCAATTCTACTCTTCTTTGTAGCACTTATCTCTACCTGATAAGAGGATCACGTCTGTGCTGTGTAGCAAGACCCTGTACCAAATAAATAAGTAAATAAAAATAGAATTGACATATTTTACACCTCACCTTTTACCTCCTCTCCTGTACCTTTGGCTTCCAAAAGGATCATTTGAAGTCATTATTATCTTGATCTTTGTTTTGTTTGCTTTATTTTTTGAGGAAGGTGGGGGCTGGGGAGATAGCTCAGGGGCACCAGTGCCTACCTGGCAAGTATAACGTCCTCTTGAACTCACCATGTAGCCTAGGCTGGCCTTAAAACAATTCTCCTGAGCAGTAGGATTCCAAAACACGTATCACTACTCCTGACTTTTGATTCTAATTGTAACAGCATGCAGTGAGCACCAACTACACACAAAATTCTTGATATCCAAGAGTGAATTATATTGCCATACACTATCATGTAGAGATAAGTGCTACAAAGAAGAGTAGAATAGCCAAATATTATGATCTATGAAAAAAAACACATATAGTTCTATCTATATTAAAGAGACACAAAGGATCATATATATAGAATAGGTAAATTTATAGAGATGAAAAGTAGACTGGTGATCTGGGCATGGTGGTGCATGCCTGTCATCTCAGCACTCAGGAGTCTGAGGTAGAAGGGTTGTTGTGAATTTGAGACCAGCCTGGAATTCAAAGTGAGTTTAGGGCCCGGTGGGATGGCTCAGTGGTCTAAAGCACCTGCTTGGGGAAGCTTGGGAGGCTTCAGGGACCGCGGTTCGATCCCCAGCACCACATGCTATGCCAGCCCTGCGCTCGGGGTGGGCTGAGCCGGCCATAAAAATGAGTAAATAAACAAACAAAGGTTCTGAAACAAGAAAAAAAAAAAAGTGAGTTTAGGCCAGCCTGAGTTGCATAGTGAGAGCCTGTCTCAAAAGACAAAAAAAGTAAAAGAAAAGTAGACTAATGGCTGCTCAGGACTGGGGGTAGAGATTAGGGAGGATAGAAGAATGAGAATGAGCAATAACTTTCTGGAGTATTGAAATAGATTGAGATGATGATTGAACAACTTTATGACAATACTAAAAACCATTGAACTTATACTTCATAATTTATGGTATGTGAAATAAAGTTGAAGAAAAAGGGATCAATGGGTTCTGGATTGATACTAGCTCAGGGATCTTTCAACTATCCCATGAGTCAAATCCAGCCCACCTCCTTTTTGTTGTATAGCCATGAGCTAAGAATAGTTTTTACAAAAAAAAAAAAAAAAAAAAAAAAAAGAATAGTTTTTACTTTTACATGTCAATAAATAAATAAATATATTGTGTCATCTAAGAATTATGTAAAATTCAAATTTCAATGTTCATTGATAAAGATTCATTGGTGTATAGCCATGTTTATTTATGTGTTGTCTGTGGATACTTTGAACTACAACACAGAGCTATTTGATTTGACAGAGGCCATATGGCTAGCAAATTCTAATACACACACACACACATATATATAATATATATTAATATATATCAGAATCTTGAGCTTGTAGGCAGGCGCTTATGCCACTGAGCTATCTCGCCAGCCAAAAACCTATAATATTTAGTATCTGGCCTTTTACAGAAAAAGTGCTCTGTTTCCTGGCCCATACTCTATAGGGGCAGGGGAGGAAGCAGGAAAATCAGACAGCATCTAGGTAAAAGGTAATGAGGTAGTCAGAGTGGGATGAAGAGCATTCACATTGTGGATATGTCTTGAAAGTACAACACACAGTGATTGCTGAGGAAGGGCGTGTAGGATATGAGAGAATGGGAAGCCCCTTTGTTTCTGTCCTGAGAAACCATGTAAATAAAGAATTTTGAGGGATGTTCAAGTCTAGAGGGAAAAAGTCAAGAGTTAGGATTTGTGTGTGTGTGTGTGTGTGGTACCAGGGATTGAACTCAGGACCCTGTGCTTGCCAGGCAAGCACTTGTTCCACCAAGCTGCGCCCCACCCCCCCGTTTGTTCTCCTCCTCCTCCTCCTCGTCCTTCTTCTCCTTCTTATCCTCCTTCTCCTCTTCCTCCTCCTTCTTTTCTTTTGTCTTTTTGAGACAAGGTCTTAGTATGCAGTTCAGGCTGGCCTTGAGCTCAGTTTTGTAGCCCAGGCTGATCTCAAACTTGCACTGATTCTCCTGCCTCAGCTTCCCAAGTGCTGGGATTATAGGCATGTGCCACCACGCCCAGCAGGATTTTAGTATGTTAAGTTTGAACAGCAATAAAAAGGTAATAAATATCCAGGTATATGTGGTGAAGGGTCACTGTATGTATAAGTGTGGAATTCAAGGGAAAACTTCATGAAATATAAATTGGTAGTTACCAAAGTTGATGTGTAAATCTGTGAAACTGGAGGCTTTGGAACATTGTATGTTGGTCATAGAAGATATACAGAATAGTCCTCAGGTCTATACATGAATATCATATAGCTTCCTAGAACTTTCTGTGTCATTAGGGAAGTCCTCTTTACTCAAATATAAACTGTTTTGTGCTTTTCACATGCCATTATTCTGATTGGGAATCACAGCTCCCTTTGCAGAGTATGAAATTTCCCTTTGAGGTCATCACAAGACTTCAAGGTTCGTTGAAGACTATTGATTTCTTTCTACTTGCCCAATGAAGCCCAGTGAGGACATAATAGATAGCATGCTAGCAGTACTTATTACTTAGTCGTATTTACTTGCTTGTTTTCTTATTTTTGGTGCTAGAGTTTGAACCCATGTTCTTGATTATAGTAAAAACATACTGTACCACTGGGCCACACCAGCCTGCAGTCCCAAGTTTCCTTTTTCATTGTCTTCTAGAGACTGCTAGGGTTTTTTGTGTGTTTGTTTTGCCTTTTTGAGACAGGGTCTCACTATGCACTTCAGGCTGGCCTTGAACTCATTTTTGGTAGCCCAGGCTCACACCAATCCTCCTGCCTCAGCCTCGCAAGTGCTGGGATTATAAGCATGCGCCAGAGACTTCTAGGGTTGAACCTTAAATCATTCTGCTTAAGAGCAGACTGTCACCAGCAAACAACTCAAATATGCTTGCATTCTTTGTACTCGAAGAAGCTAGGGAGTTTTCATGTTGATCACACAAATGGTGCTTTTAAGAAAAACATCAGTAGCAGTTTCACATTTGCTAGTAGCAGCCTCACATTTGCTATTACTCATGTAAGAATGTTAGAATGATCTTGGAAAGGATATCACATAAACAGAAGATATCCAACCCAACATTGTAGTTTGTCTATTAGTATGAATAAGTAGACAACTCAAGTGTAAACTCGTTGAGCTGCATTAGGATCCTCACAAGCTGGCCAAGAAAGCTGGTTGCTTGTCCTGGCCCTTATCCCTCATACACACCCTCATACACAAACATGGCCATGTATACACTTGTGCATGTACACACAGTCTTACAAGTTCAGACACATCCTTATGCCATTTTGCTTGCTCTTTCCTCTTTCTAGAATGCTTCCCCTTTTAAGATTTGCCCTAAATGTGTCCCACAAGAAACCTAGCTTAGTCTCATAACAGAGGTGTTATTTAGTGCTAATCCTGTAGCAGTCATATATTTATATGTCTTTCTTCCATGCTAGACTATATTCATGTTTGCTTTCCTAGCATCTTTCACAGTATCTGGCATTTATAGATGTTGAATAAATATCTGCTGATCAACGAAGTAGGCTGAACCCACCTTTGGAGTCAACAGAGCAGGGAAGATTTGAAATGCTGGGAGTTGTGTCTTTTTGTTTCTTTGGTTGATAGCAGCTGTTGTGTACATCCTTTTGTTCTACTGGGCCTTGCTTCCCTTGAGCCTTAAAACAGTGCTGGACCTCCTTGGCTTTACAAAGCAGCTGGGGATTTGCAAGCTACCCAGGCTCTTTCCTGCCACATTCTTCCAACAGCCCAACAGAGCATAAGGCATCTCCAAGGACTGCTGCTGCTTTGGAAATGCCGTTAAATCCCAAAGCTCTGCCAGAGGGTGCATTTGTCAGCCATTTTTTAAAATGTATTTAGTACAGGGCCTATGGGGTCCTACATAGATCAGACTTATAATGATCCTCCTGTTTTCAGCCTCCCAAACACAGGGAGGCATGTGCCACAACGCCCAGTCTCATTGTCTCAGTGTGCCTGGGGAAGGACCAGCACAGCATGCCTGGGATTGAACCCAGGCCACTGTGCTGTGCCTCAGCACGCTCTTTAGTCCACTGGGCTATCAGGCTGGTCCTATCAGGCATCTTTTGGCAGCATACACATTTGCCTCTGCACCTTCAGGTTTGGGTAGCTTCCAACTGATACAGTTTTTTCTTACTTTCTAGGCCAAAAGCAACATCAGTCATCCTTTTGCTGGCAATAAGCTGTCTGAATGTAGTTCTATAGTTCCCTAAAGAAATATAATGAATTTCTATGTCATAATATATGAATAAAATTTCTAGAAGTAATATTCATGCAGATTCTCAGGAATGGGCTTTGATGTCAGCCCACAGAGGACCACCCATATATTCTGTGGTAACTTCAGTTGGCAAAGCAAAGGGCGGCCAGGGTCCAGCTCTCTAGACGGTTCTTCATTCACTCATTCAACAAAAATGCATTGCTCTAGGTTATATAAATGGGTCAGAAAACAAAACAAGCAAAATCTTGAGGTCTTCGGAAAGTTGTACTTATTAGAGGAGCATGGCAGATCATAAATAAATAAGTTAGGGGGCTGGGGAATGCTTGTTTTCTGTGGTTTCTTGGTTTGGTTTTTGTTTATTTGGTTTTCTGGTTTTGTTTGCTTTGTTGATACAGGATCTTACTGTGTAGTTCATGAACTACATCACTATGAAGCCCAGGTTGGCTTCAGATTTACAGTGGTCTTTCTGCCTCAACCCTCTGAATGCTGGAATTACAGGTATATTCCACTGGACCCATCCATTTGCTGTGGTTTCTTGTAGCACTGAAGTGGCTTCCTGTCAGAAAAGGACTTGTATTTCTAGAAATCAGAACTGGGTTTGGATGAGAAAATTTAGAAAATAGCCTTGCTGGAGTTCCTGACCTGGTACAAAATTGTTGCCTTGGATCAGCATTCAGCATGACTCCTCTGCAAAACAGGAATTGCAATCTTTGTGGATTTGACTTTCTGTCTCTGTCTCTGTCTCTGTCCCTGTATCTCCATATCTCTCCTCTCTTTCTCTCTCCATTTCTTCCTCCCTCTGTCTTTTTGCTGTACTATGAACTGAATCCAAGGCCTCCTGCCTGCTAGGCAAACAAACAAGTATTCTACCATTGAGCTAATCCTCACTCCTTCCTTCTGAAAAGTTTATTTTGACACAGGGCCTCACTAAGTTGCTTGGGCTGGCCTTGAACAATTCCTGGGTAGCTGAGATTAGGGGTATGTCCCACCATGCCTGATTATTTCTTCTCTTCCTAAAAGTTCCTGTTTGGGGAAATAATGGGTGAGAGCTAGGGCTCTGGTGTCCTGTGCTTCATTCCCAATGTGTCCATTTACCTAGGACATTGATTCTTCTACCTTCTCTTGTGCCACATTTCTTATGTGCTGAAAAGGAGTTATAATACCAGAGCCTGTGCTCTGGGCAGGGGAATAGTAGGAGAATTCAGGTTAAAAGTACCTGGGGAAAAATATTGCTTCTTAAGTGACAGAGTCCAAATTTAAACGCAGCTAAATTCAAACCTGCTCATCATATTCAGCTCCTCTGGCTCTTTGTATATTCCCAGCTGCCTCCATTGACTACAAAAAGCCTTATGCACAGTGGCAAGTAGTGTTTGGACTGTATCCCATAGGCAATAGTTTTCTTTCTTTTTTTTAATGTGGAATGAGTTGGAATCCTTCATATGTTTGAAATATTACCTGGAGGAAAGCTTGGAGACCAGAGAGCACCATGACAGGAAGAAAGGAAAGGAGAGAAAAATGGAGAGGCAGAAGATGGAATCATATGACTTTCCCATTGCCTGGGTGAAAATGGCATGACAGTCAAGTGACTGTCCTGTTTGAATGCTTCAGTGGTTTATATTAATCAGGGGCCAAATCAAGGCCCTTCTGAGAGTTTCCAGGGCCTTTGGTTCTCTGGCTCATGTTTACTGCTCTTGGTTAATCTCATTCACCTCTGCACCTTAACAAGTTCACATCCAAGGCACAGATGCAAGTTCCACAAACATCCCTATCTGCAAACCTCTCTGCCCTGTCCTGCCCCTGCTAGACATTTTCCTTTGTCTCACTTCTTGGCACAGATCTGCCAAGCTGTCATCCTTCGTGTTAGTGTGCTTGAATACCCACGGATCTGGAATCTGCTCTGACCTCTCAGATACCTTCCAGATACCTCGTGGTGATTCCTTTTTATTTATAGTGCTGGGAGTGGAACGCAGGGCCTGTGCACATGCTAGACAAGTGTCTGACATTGGGCTATATCGCTAGCTGATGATTACTCTTTGCTTAAGACCAAGTAGTTATTCAAAAACATGATCTCTGCCTGATTTTTCCTCTTCAAGACAGCTGAAAGTTCAATGTGGAAACTAAAACTGTATGCGATCCCTTGTCAAAAGGGACCAGAAAGCTAGGATCCATTTCTAGTGCTGTGGAAAGAGTTCATAGGATCCCCAGCGGTTCAAAAACTTCATAACTAACACTAAGTCTTATATCAGAACATGTAAATTGGTGACTTTTTTATTGTTTAAATTTAACACGGGTTATATTACATATTTTCATCATCAGATCAGTTTAGATTAATACATATAGGTATATAAGATTGATCAAACAATTAAACATTAACCCTTCTAAATCAACATTATTATTTTTTTTTCTTTTCCCCTTTCTTTTCTTTGAAAGTTGACATATTGCATATTGTCCTCACAATCGTT
>PVJA010028652.1:0-27422 GCA_004027025.1 Myocastor coypus | reverse complement strand
AATCCCCTCAGGATTAAGTTTGGGACCATAGACAGTACTTTGTAGAACTGTTGTTAGTGTCAGCCTTTGAGACGAGTCACGGCCATTGCTTGGCCAGTTTGCTTTCTGTGAAAGCCTGAGAGAATGTTTTTCTCTGGGTGACTCTCCTTAGACGCACTATAGTTCATTTATCCCTTTCCTCTGAGGTCCCATAATCTCCTTGGCCAGAAAATTTTGGACACCTCTGAGTTATAGGATATTACAGCACAGGTTCTCTTATATCCTGAGTCCTTATTGACCTTGAAGGGCTAGGGCCAAAATATTGGCTATCCTCATAGCCCTTCTTTTTGTCCAATTTTTGGTCTGTTAACTTACATTCTTAACCCTCCAGCAGAAAAGTTTTGTGATACTATTACTCTATAACATAGGTACTTGAGCTTATCATCACTGGCTTTCTGAGTATCAAATATCTTTGACTTAGCTTGGAATTGATATTTTCTGACCATTATTGATATTCTAATAATGTTCCATACATTGTGATATAAGCAGTTACACAATTTTTACACAGATATTTGGGAATTCAAGGAAATACAAAATTGTAGCCTGTCAAGACTTTGGCTCAGTCTCTTATTTCCAAGTACTACTCTTGAGAGAGAGAGAATGACAGTAACCGAGTTTACACCAGGAGCAGTACACATCAAAAAGACAAGAGTGACATGCATTACAAGAAAAGTTTTAGTGTTACATAGTGCTATGTTCAATATGATGAACCTTTTGAAGGTTCTTGAGACCAATATCTCATTCATCCTGTGTACATAAGTGCATGGCTTTGCTATTGATATGTTTTCTCCTTTATCTGCTTCCAGTCACTTCGTTGTTTAATCCGTAACACATTCAGCTGTGTTAGGCCCTTAAGTTCTTATTGTCTTCTTTAAAGTTCTTATATTAGGGAGACTATACGATATTTACGCATATAGGTCTGGTTTATTTCACTAATGAGTATATGTTCAATATACATCCTTTATATATGAAGCCTTAAAACTTATCATTCTTTATGGATGAGTAATATTCAATTGTATAAAAATACCACTTTTTTAAGCATTCTTCAAATTTCCTGGAATTTATAATTATCTGCAGTTATGTTTTACACATGTGCACTGTCTATCTTCTCCCTCTAAAATGTAATTTGCTTTGGGGGAAAAAAAAAAAAAACCTCATTGGGAAATCAGTGACAACAATTCCATATTGGATGTCAATAATGGGGTGTTGAATGGATGAATGGATTTCTGTTTCACCATGAATTACAGGAGGAAAACCAGAGATTTTGACCTGTGATTCCAAAGTAGGAATTTGTTCAGCCTAGTGTATATTACATGGGAATTAGCAAAATTACAGGCTGGTAGCTAATTAGATATTTTGACTGTTTCATATGACTTAATTCCTACCACTCTGTAAATGAGGTATTATCACAACTCCCAACTTACTGATGCATAAATGAAATCCACGGAGGTTAAAGTGTTCCAGGCATCACAAGTAAGAGGGCTGCCAGCAGGTGGCTGAGCCAGTGCTCTTTGCTCCCAAGCAGAAACTGCTCAAGAAATACAGCCAGAGCCATGGCCGACTGTGAGCTGAGTCCTACCTATGCCTTGTCATTCTGTCCTGTCTTGTAGGCCCCGAAGTAAGCACTGTTCTTATTCTGCACAGGAGGAGGTTGGGGCTTGGAAAGCTTTGGCAGCTTGCCTGAAGTCTAAGCTCTAAGTAGCCACTTAGAGGAGGAAAACAAATAAATGCAGACAAATGTGACTCTAAAATCCATACTCTTATGTATTCTCTCCACGTCACGAGAACATGTGTGTATCTCTGTACTAGTGGTTTGTAAAAGAGTGATTAGTTTTCCTTTTTAAAGGATTTCAACTAGTGTAAAGAAGGGATATTCAGTGACCCTCGCTCTTAAGACTGCTTTCCTTGGGTCTCATAGACTCCCATGTGTCATGTAGGTATTGTCATTTGCTTCTGGAAATGGTTTAATTTCTTCCTTATTTTCTTCTGTGACCCACTGGGTATTCAGGAGTATGTTGTTGTGTTTCTGGGTATTTCTAAACTTTCTGTGGTTTTCTTTTTCAGTGCTTGGTTTCTATTTTTGTTGCACAGTATTCCAATGGTAAACATTGAGTAATTCTGATTCTTTCATTTATTTAAGCTGTCTTATGGAAGTGTGTGATGTATTCTGGAGAAAGCACCACATATTGAAGAGAATGTATGCTTTGTTGTAATGGGGTAGAACATTCCAGATACCCAAGACACTTGTAGGAAAATGGATACATTTGGAAAATATAATGTCAAGTTGAATAAATCAGACACACAATCTTAAATGCCATATGTTCTCACTTGAATAATCCAAAATATAAGTAAACAAGAAAATAAAGGATAGAAGGAAACAAGGGCATAGATCTTTACAAAGGGGAGGAGCCCAGGAGAATGAGGATGGGAGAGGGGACCAGGGCAAGGGGAAGTAAATATTTGAGATGTCACTTAGCTATACCAAATACCCACAGTAAATGCAAACATTATGTCATAAATATGAACTAAAAGTAATAATACAATAAGAATAAAAGTGGGGAAGGGGGATTTAGAAAAGGAAGGAGCAGGATGGCAGGAAGGCGAAGGGGATTAAAGCTGTGTTATGTACACACACTTCCTCCCTAAAATGCTTATAAAGTTCACTTGTTGCAATCATGTGCTCATAAGAATAAAATTTTAGAGAAGGTATACCGTTTCTGAGGTGCAGATCCATGGTGGCCACAGAGCAGACCAACTTAGAGAAATGGTGGGAGAAAGCAGAATGTCTAGCAGTACAACCAACCAACGCTAAGGAATGGTGTAGTTGGCTACATGTCTATGCCTTCAGAAAGAATGTAAGCATAAAAATTTCAAAATTCAATACTTGTAAAAGATCAAGGTTGGATTCTAAAATGAAGTAGAAATAATTGTGTATTTTAAAATACAGTTAGGTCCAATTATGGATCTAGAATTCTAAAATTCAATGTATAAAGTTTAGCATTATTGAAACTGAACAGGTTTTTTGTTTTGTTTACACTGAGTACATCCACAGTGACTCAGTTTGATCATGGCAAAAGCCATCTACAAGAATTTTGTGATGATGTAGCTACATTTTGTTCACTGTTCAGTTGCATCTTCACAGGTTTGTGCTATTGGTCACATGTACAAAAATCAATGTATTCACAAGCATCAGTACCCTGGCTTCAAACAAAACATTGGCGTGGAGAATTGTATGTGTGCATACAAAGATTAAATCTTCCTTCTTTGATAGTTTCTCTAAGCCATTGGGACCAGTTGGTTCAGAAAAAAAAAAAAAAAAAAAAAAAAAAAAAAAAAAAAAAAAAAAAAAAAAAAAAAAAAAAAAAAAAAAAAAAAAAAAAAAAAAAAAAAAAAAAAAAAAAAAAAAAAAAGAATTCATCCATATTACTAGCCTCTACCCTGACAATATTTTTAACTCATCTCTTATGTGCACTTTTATTTATACAATCTTATATGATCCTATCTGAGCCTGCATTTGATGTTTACAATTATCCAAAAGTGTAGGCAGCCCTGATATTATTAAGCCACTTTACAGATGTGAAAATTGAAGTTAATAGAGTTTAAAGAGCTTGCCCAGGGTCAGGCAACTAACAAACAGCAGAGCCAACACCTGAACCGAAGTCTTTGGATTACAAGTTATACTTTTTGCTGCTGCCCACACCTCTTCCTTGTCAAAGAGAACCAATGAGTGATGCAATTCTGGATTTCCTTCCTACCAGGCTGGCTTCTGGGGGTTGGAGCTAGGAGGCCTACAAGAGGCCATGTTCTTTGCCCAGTGCTTATGCATGTTTGTTTCTCGGTGGGTTTTTGCGGTACCTGCTTAAAGCCAGTGAAAAGTAGTGAGTAGTGCTCCTGGGCCAGGACTGGCACTCTGTGTTATTTATTTATATTTTAAAATTAATTATATTTACTGGTACATTTTAGGCATACATAGTAGGGAATGGAACAACTAGGATGAGAGAAAGGAGAAAAGACAGAAGGAAGGAAAAATATACAAGTATATAACAGGATGGCTTGGATAAGTGTGCTACTAATTTCTACTAGTCTATGGCAAGGAATAGTTAATGCTTAGTTTTTTTCTCCTTTTAAAATTTTTGACCTTTTTTTTTCTTTGCCAATTTTGCATTCTTATATCTGGTAATCTGAACAATTAATTTGAAGACAACAATAGGTGATATGATAACCATTTTTGAATTCCTATCATTTTGCTTAGTGCAATTCTGCATCATTTCTGTGGTTTTACTTTTAAAATTCTCTTTAAAATATTTTTGAAAAAGAATTTAGAAATTATATATTTTTAGCATCTCAAACGTTTGTTGGATCTCCTGTAAACCTCACAGCCTCTTCCTTCACTCGGAAGCGGGTGGGGCTGGCTTCCCAGTGACTCATGTTTCTTTCTGCCTGCGTACACTGGGATCCAGAAGATATTTTATTGTCTTTTTTGCCATTGTCCTTCCCTCTGCCCCCACTTTTATGGTTTCTTTCAGGTAATAAAGGTGTGGGAGACTTTGTCAAACATAAATGCTTGCTCAGGGAAAGGATTTGACAGATGGGTGTCCCAGTGATGTCAGCACAGCATACCTAGAATGTGGTTAACTTAAGATATCAAGTAGCAGCAGTGCCAGCCAGCAGCCTGAGGCACTGATGGAGTGGGGTGCAGTCAGGACAGTCCAGGCTGTTTGTGCAAGAAGAGCATTAAGTGTCCTGTTGAAACTTGGCTGGCTAGTGCAGTGGTCCGGCTACTTCGGAAGGTAGGAATCACTTGCTTTTTGTCTGGTCAGAAAGCATGGTGCTTACTTTGTACCAGCCCCAAACAGCAGATAGATAGTTGAATAAAAATATGAATAATTGAGCTTTTCAGGCAGAGACAAAACATTCCCATGGATATATAAAACAGAAATAAGCTGAGTCAATCTATCTTTTCATCTTAGACACATGCATTTGGTCTGTCCCATCCATGAGGTCACAATGCTGCTACTCTGCCACACTCTAGCCGTGGCTATCCTCCAGATCTTTATCTTCTCAGAGAACCAGGCGCTTGCTAAGAACATCAACTTCTACAACGTGAGGCCTCCTCTCGACCGTAAGTAGCACTGCCATCCTCATTCACAACCTGGAGGCGTAAGGGTACGCATCTGATGCCCCCTTTCTGTCTGTCATAAAGTGGCCTTTTCTGGACTATCTTGTTTATAACTAGAATAAAACAGAAAGGCTTTCTCACTTCTGTGGGAAAGGGCATGGTGTTATGGTTTGCCCTCCTGCTACAGTCTTTAAGGGCTTCTTGTTTTTTTAAAAAAGCTATTGAACACTGACCCTAATCATGAATTGGCAAATCACTTTTTGTTGATCTCTTCATTGGAGGATATTGGCTGTAGAAGGTTTCAGAATACATGATGCTCATTCTTTCAAATGGCCTTTAACAATTCTGAAAATAGATAAGAATGTTTGATACTCAGAGGGGCATATGATGTAGATTTTCACTATTATTACCAATTATAAAAGGTTGCATAAAGTTCATCTTTTCCATTACTAGTTTAAAGATAGGCAAATATTAGCATATCTTCATTCTAGGATACTACATGTTAACGTATTTCATATACATCTGTGTCTATATACATATATCATAACTCCTTTCTCTTTAAACAAGAAAATCTTCTCTGATATAGTTTGTTAAGGGAGAGACTTTTATAAATAATAGATTTTATATATGTAAATGACCATGGTTCCCACAACTGGAAGAATATCAAAATTATGATGAAAGCCTTTCAATGATACATCCCCAAGTAATGTCTCCAAAGATTCAGTGATCAAGAGGAGAGATGTGGAATATGTTTTCTTTTTCAATTTTAAATAGCTTTTTGAAGTTATGGGTACATAACTATGGGTAAGAACAGCTGTCTTTATTCTACTCCTAAAAGAGGTATATTTTTAAAACAATTTATATTTTTAAAATAAAAACTTTTATATTTTTAAAACAATTATATGACTGGCCTATAGCTTATTTAACCATATCCACATATTTTATATCAAGAAAATATACAAGCAGGTTAAACGTTACATTTTATTGCAAATGTCCTTTTCCCTTTAATTTCCAATAATCTTTGAATAGATTTTCTGGAATTATAATTACAATATCAAAAAGTTGTACCCATTTATACTTGTACTATTTATTTATCAGAAGTGACCATTAATTTTTTAAAAATTCTGTGCAGGGCTGGCAAGATAGCTCACTGGACTAAGGGCTTGCTTAGGCAAATACAAGGGTCAGGGTTCGATCCTTGGCACTGCATAAGGCACTGACTTCACCCCCAGGCATGCTGAGCTGGTGATGGAATCCAGCTGTGGTGGGGTGCGCCTGTAACCACAGCACTAGGGAGGCTGAAAATAGGAGGCTCACTAGGAGTCCGATGTATTAGTGAGACCCTGAACAACAACAATGCCTTCAAATTCTGTGTAGATTTAATAGGTAGAAACATGTTGTTTCTTTATTTTCCTACCTAGTCTTATATGTAAGACAATTACATATATTTGCAACATTTAATTTCACACCCTCTGAACTTTAGACTTACTCTCTTGCTTCATTTGTTGCACTAATACATACCCTTTCACTCCAGTTTGTGCTTATGTTACTGGGATAGTTTGGGGTTCACCTTCACCTTTGTCTATTTTATTCTACAGAACTTAGAGAATCAAAAGTTAAACACACAATCCTGAGGCCCAGTCATGCAGAAATGTCGAATCATTTTATTTTCATTTTCTTGTCCAATAAAATATCAAGATACAGGCCAAAAAATCCTCAAAAACCCAAAACCAAAAAATGCACAGAGGCAAAAAGAACTGGTTTCCCAGTCCAGACAGCAATTCAGAATTCTTCCTTTCCATAATGCCTGAGTGTAAGGGCTTAAGAATTACTATCATCCTTATTTTAAATACTACATCCCTGATCAAAGCCTAATGTTTTGGCATCTGACATTCATTAACATACATTAAATGAGATGACTTGTTTGAGGTTAGAGATAGCTGTAATGAGAATGTATATGGATGGAAACTAGCAAGGCTTGATGGACCTTGTAGGTAGCCTCACTAGGTAAGTCATGAAGGCTTCCATTGAGACTGTTATAATTATTGGTGTATTTCATAAGCTAAAAAATCCATGCTGACTTAGATTAATCTGGACTTTAGTTCATATCCAGATTGGACACCAGTTTCACTTAATTCCTTCAGGCCTCACTTATCTATGAATATGAATTATAATGGAAACATACCATAGTATATTTCTTCAAAGTGACTTGTAAAGTCATTTTTATTACTCTATATTTAAGGTTTGGAGCACTACCTAAAGAAAAGGGAATCAAAAAAATACCCAGAAGACCAATGGGGTAAATCCAGCCCCCTAAGAACAGAAATTCCTCCATACATGTTACTAATCTTGTGTCATATTTAATGTTTGAAATGTTTGTATTTTTTCACCTTACTGTTTTATTCCACTTTTTTTTTTTTTTTTTTTCTTTAAAGCCACACCATTTCCAAACAGCTTCAAATGTTTTACCTGTGAAAATGCAGGGGATAACTATAACTGCAACCGATGGGCTGAAGACAAATGGTGTCCACAGAGTAAGTGTGCCATGCTGGGAAAACCCTCTTAGGACCTCCTAGTCATTTAGGTGTCTCCTGACTTGCCTGGAGCAGAGATGCCTCATGGAGCATACAACAGGAGAATAGTGTTCTGTGGAGTCAGAGATCTCCTCTAAGGACTTTGCCAGACTTTAGACTCTCCTGACAGAATATGGACACTAGTTCCACAGCCTCAGCTTACAGTAGTGTGTACGCTGAGGGAGAATTTTTTAAGTAGTATTTACTAAGGAGAACAGATAGACTACAGTGTCAAATAAAGCATTCTAACAATTTCAGAAATGCTTGATGATACCCTGGAAAACTCATACTTAATGGCTTAAAATGGAAGTTTTCTATGCTGTTCAGCCACATTAATGCTTGGGGAACTTTGTCACTCATTTGACAAACATTTGACTTTTTGAATTTTATTTATTTAGTTAAAGTCGCTTATTCAGTACTGGCTTCTATTAAGCATTAAATAGTTATTTGTTGACAGACTGAATCATGAATCATGATGTTTGATTAGATAGGATATCTTTGAGTTTACATTACAACTAAGGCTTGAATGATCCAAACATGGCAGCCAGGCAGAAATCCCTAAGAAGAATATGCCAGGACAAGGGAGTGGCAAGTGTGAAAGCTTTCAGGGACAAGACTAGGTCTCTTCAATGATCAGGAAGGAGACCAGGTGCTGTGTTGTGGTGGGGTGGGGGAGGACCTGGAAGAGAAGCACAGGCAGAGCGGTGTAGGCTCTGCTTTTTCTGATGAGAAGTGGATTGCATTGTAACTGTGGTGGGAAGGAAGCAAGAGTTCTGAGCAAAGGAGTCAAAGATACTAGTTGTATTCTAAAGTACTTTTCAGGCTGTTGTGTGGGGAGAAGGGATGGCTGGGAGCCGGTGGAAGAAGATGCTGGTGGGGACAATCAGGGTCTTCAGGAAAAAGATGGGTCTTAGACCAAGCTGGGAGTAATAGAAAAGGCAGGAAGTTGAATGGTTTGAAATATGCAATGCTGCTGGGCGTGGTGGCGCACGCCTGTAATCCCAGCACTTGGGAGGCTGAGGCAGGAGGATCAGTGAGAGTTTGAGACCAGCCTGGGCTACAAAAATGAGCTCAAGGCCAGCCTGAACTGAGTAGCGAGACCCTGTCTCAAAAAGATAAATAAATAAATAAATAAATGAAATATGCCAAGTTGTGAGTAAAACAGAGAATGTGCTGATGTAAGATTCAGAGTTGTAAAACTAGAATTTCAAGGAGATCAGGTTGTTTGGAATTTGGGGCATATTGTCTTGTTTTGCTTTTCAGATTTTGGAGGTAAAACATGGAGAAAAATAGACTCAGAATTAGAGATTAATAGTGTATATCTACTCTTGCCTTGAAACTTTGGGAATTTATATACTTATACCATGTTATTTGTAACAGTGAAATACCTTGCCTCTTCTAGCTAAAGCATCTGTGGAACCATTAGATCTACACAGTGGAGACTTGCATGAGGCCTGAGAGTCTGATGCCATAAGTTAACTTGTCATGTTGATGAGCTCTACATGAGCCTTTTCTCTTTTTTTTTTTAAAGAATAATTCTCGTGTATTTTTCTTGATTTATTTATTTATTATTTTCTTTTTTTTTTCTATATGTAGGACAGGGTCTATAGGATTTCACTACATAGATTGGACTTGTAGTGATTCTCCCATTTTCAGCCTCCCAAAGTGCTGGGGTTACAGGCATGTGCCACCACACCCAGTCTCAATTGCTGTTTCAGTGCACCATGGGGTTGGGGCTGATATGGCAGCTCCTGGGATCGAACCCTTGGCCCCTGTACCTACGTGCAAGTGCTTTAATTGCTGAGCTATTTAGCCAGCCCATACGTAACAGATTTTAGAGGGGTGGGTATTGTTCCCTAATAATTTGTTTTAAGTCTCCATAAAAGGTGAGTTAGAATAGGTGTCATTTGGAGCACTGGCTGCCAATCTCTTAGTCCTATTTTTTAAATTGTACCAGAAATTCTGTTCCATCTGGAGCTGTGCTTAATACTCCAGTTTGTCAATCATAAGCAAATCCATTTTAACAAGCATGTGAGGAACATGCAGGAACCCTTCCTGTGGTTTGAATCTTACCTCTGATGGAAGCTGAAGCTTTGCACTGTGAAGACGGTATCAGGCACGGGAAAGGGGAAGAGTGGCCTCTGCTGTATTCACTCTAAGAAGCCAGCTCTCAGAAGTCAGCTCAGAAAGACTCTACATTACCACGTGATAAGACAGCTTATTCTCGACTATGTGCTAGTCAGGTCCCAAGGAAATCAGAAATCTGGAATTATTATCAAGGGTGTAATTCTTTCCCTTTCAATTTATCGTTATTTATGGGAGTAGTAGTCAATCATTTCTTGGGGGCAAGCAGGCCAAAAGCTATTGTTCTTTGTCACCTCAGGTTTTCTTTTCTCCTTAGAGCTTCACTCCTGCAGTCTGTTGATCTTGTGAAAAGAAGTTCTCTATGTAACAGGATATAACAGGAATGCTATTTCTACCTTCTTTGGCGCTCAGTTGTTCTGGGTGTCTTCACATATGTAATCTTCTGAATGAATGCCGCACCCACCAGGTTTTAAGGTTTGGTTGTTTAGAATACAAATTGAAATGCCTTTGCCAAAATATTTTGTGGCTCTCTTTCCTTCTAAACATCCACTCTTTTGTAACACACTTTGCAACACCATCCAGTTTAATATTAAGTATCCTGGAAGACAGGATAGCTTTCTGCTTAAGAGCATATACTCCAGGAAAGTGCCCCCCACCACCAGTCTGCCTTATGGGTAGGTCTGGAAATCAAATCATCAAATCACCCTCCCCTGTGCCTGACTGGGATTTCCAGTGCAAGTGCTTAAACCACTGAGCTAACCCGAAACTCCCCAAAAGGGTCAGATGGACTTTTTAAATTTTTAAAATTAATTTTAGCAATAGAATCCTACTGCATAGAGGCTTAGTGACATTTTTGCCTGTGTGACCATGGGCTAGAAACTATGCTTCAATTTCTTTCAATGTAAATGGCAATGTTAGTGTGGGTTATCTTAAGGCCTGTGGAAAGGATTAAATAAAGGAACATGGGTCAGAAGCATGCCCAGCTGGTGGTACAGACCCAACATGTGCCTATTATTACTTTTTTTTGGTATACCATGTAATGCTTACCATAACCCTATCAAGATGCAAGCACATTACTATCATTATTTCATAAAAAAAAAGTCCTAAGCCCCGAGCTTCTAACATGGCCAATTCACGATGCCAGAGGAAGTTCTGTAGCCCAGTCCTGTCAGTTTTTTCCCATCTTTGGTTTCCCCCAATGCGTGATATTCCTGTTGTGAACCTTGATCATTTTGTTGGCCATGGACAGCTGTAGACACAGAACCAAAGCAGAGTATCCTAGGATGTTGAATTAAAACATCTTCCTGGAAAATCCTCAAGTAATAAGGTGTGTGTGGTTAGAGGTACAAGAATAGCTCTATGTAGATGTGACTTAATGGCGTGGTGCGATCAAATCATGCAGTTAATATTTAAATTTTTAAAATTCATTATAGTAAAGAACACATTGACATGAATTCTCCGCTCAAAATACTCCCATGGCTTTGCACACATTCATTTCATCATTCTTGCCGCTTCCGGAAACTGTCGTGGAAATCCCCTTTAGTGGGTATCTTTAGCTGTGCTGCCTTGAGGTCTTGACCTGATTGAAAAGATTTGATTTTCATAGATATTTTGACTTTGCAGGAGAGGCAGAAGCTGCACGGGGCCAGATTTGGTGAATAAGTGGATTCAGGACACACTGCAATGTTTTTTTGTGAACCTGTCTTTCTGCTGGTTTTCTTTTCTTCTTGTAGCAGCGTTGCAGCATTCATCATGTTTTTGATCACACCTCTTATGACATTCACAGAAGGGGACTTCCTGAGCTGCCTTGAGGAGGGTTAAGGGAAATGTATCCATTCCTGTAATAACTATTTTAAAAATTGAACATTCCATATGTTTTTGATCACACCTCACACTACAGAGCCCTGGCTGGAAGTCACGAGGAGCACTGTACAGAGGAGGAAGTGAATGGGAAACAAAGAATTAACTTAAAAAGCAAAGATAAAGGAAAATATACTGATTAAGGACAGTCAAGCAGGTCAGAAGGATTAGGACTTGAATAAGAATTAGATGAGAAAGCTGGTGAGATGGTTCAATAGTCTAAAGCGCCTGCTTAGGAAAGCTTAGGCAACTGCAGGGACTGAGGCTCAATCCCTGGCACCACATCCTGTGCCAGTCCCACCCCCAGGGCAGGCTGAGCCAGCCATAAAAAGCAACAACAAACAAACAAACAAACAAACAAAAAACTACAGTGCCAACTTCCTCCAAGCCCCAGGGTGCACTGAGACAGCAATTAAAACAAGGCGTGGTGGCACCTGCCTGTAATCCCAGCTCTTGGGAGGCTGTGAATAGGTGGGTCACTACAAGTCAGATCTAGTCGTGAGATCCTCAACACCTTGTAGACCCTTTCCTAAACACACACACACACACACACACACACACAATTTCACAAATTGATGTTTTTGCAGAAATGCCACTGAGATCAGTGGTGGTGACCAAATGCCAAAAAGCCACCAGCACTCACCTACTTATTGCAGTGCACCAACACTGTCATTAAACCTAAATGCTGAGGTTTTAGTTTAGAAAGTATAATTCTATATTAGTATCTTTTGTCTTAAAAGAAAAACAGAATTACAAGCATGCACTAGGATCACTACCACTGACCTAGGTTTTCCAAAGTCTATTTCTATTGTATTTCTCAAAAAGGAAGCTAAGGTTCATTCTGAACTTTAGTCATTTCACAGGGTAACAACCGACAGGTCTGTTTTGCGTGACTTTTTTTTTTTTTTTTTTTTTAATCTAGATACTCAGTATTGTTTGACAGTTCATCACTTCACCAGCCACGGAAGAAGTACCTCCATCACCAAAAAGTGTGCCTCCAGAAGTGAATGTCATTTTGTTGGCTGCCACCACAGCCAAGATTCTGATCATACGGTAAGGCTCACTGAGCATGGGCTTGTGGAAGGTTATTGCTTACGATCACAAGCTAATGATGGTAAGTCATGCTTCATGAAGAAAAGTAGCAAGGGTGAACAATAGTGGAAATGTTTGTACTTTGGGGAAAGAGACCACTGCAGTGCTGCAATAGAGGCTACAAAGTCAAGGACTTTCTGTTCTTTGACAAGAAATAATGTTCCTAAAATAAATGATACTGCCAGATTCCAGAGTTAGAGCACAGGCCTCAGATTCTCCGTGGATGATCTGAATCCAGCGCTGGTGGCTAAAGGCTAAGCCATCTGCTAAAGATTGATGCAGTGCAGAACCCAGCTGGAACTCGCCAGGAACACTGCAGACAAGTGAGAAGGTAGACAGAGGGAAATTGTGGCACATTTTACCAAGGAAGCCATGTGCCACCTGCTCAGAGGAAGTGAGTCTGACAGATTAATCTCAGCTTAATACAATGAACTACATTTGGATACAGTTGAACTTAATTTTATTTGTCATCGTAAATGAGTATTTTCCTCTTTTATGTGCCAGAAATTCTGAAACCTTTAAGAATAAAATTAGTTAAAAGCGTATTAATTTCTTGAACTTTTAGAATCTGATTTAGCCTTTAGGTACAGAAAATAGTCTTGACATCAGTGGTTGTTAGTTCTGGTGACAGAAAGATCAACGGGAAACCCTTACCTGCTGTGGTGTGGAAAGGTCTGTGAGCATGCCAGGCTGACTGAAGCAACCTCCTTGTAGAGGTCCTGGGCCTGAGATTTTTTAAAGAATTTCCTAACGGTGAATCTGATGTGCAGCCAGCTGATAGTAGATGTTTAGAGTTGATAACTGCCTATTTCTCGGTCATTCTGGAAGCCTCTAGGAATGGATAGGCCTTGCAGGTCAAGGGTTATTCCAGGTATGTACTAGTACTGTGATAATAGATTTAGTCCCTAGGAAAATTCTCTGAAAATGTTATGTTAGAGACTCAGATTCTTTCTCTCTTTCTTTCTTTCTTCCTTTCTTTCATTCTTTCTTTCTTCCTTTCTTTCATTCTTTCTTTCTTTCCTTTCTTCCTTCCTTCCTTCCTTCATTTTCTTCTCTTTCCTCCTCCTCTTGCTCCTCCTTCTTCTCTGTCTCTGTCTCTGTCTCTCTGTCTCTGTCTCTGTCTATCTGTCTGTCTGTGTGTCTGTCTGTCTCTCTCTCTCTCTCTCTTTCCCACTCAGCACTTGTAATTAGCAAACATTGCACCAATGATGATAGGAATCAGATGTAAGCACAGGCGATAGAGAATCATTATTGCCTAACAAATAAAACAAAGAAAAAAAATCAATGACTAATTCAAAGATTCTTAGCTTTCCATTTTAATTCAGTGTTTTTCCTTACGAACTTTTGGAAGATTTGGTGACTCAGTGAAACAGTCTTATTCAGTTTCCCCTCTTCTTGTCCTTATGCTTGAGCCCGATGGAGTCAAAGCATGGCTAGGAAGGAAAGACTGTCAACTGATTTTGCCCTCCAACCCACAGCAGGGGAAGGGTCTAAAGGCCTGGTGATGTGTACACTGGCTAATTTACTGTAAAGAACTGCGTCCGATGGAGAAAAAGCAGTATTTCATTTGCTTTTTGTGTGTTAACCTTACCTTCTTTCTGTCATTCATTTTCCCATTCCACTTCCTTGTTCATAGGAATGCAGGTCTTGCTGTGAGGGAATGATCTGCAACGTAGAGCTGCCCACCAACCACACGAATGCAGTCTTCGCTGTGATGCATGCTCAGAGGACGTCTGGTAGCAGTGTCAGCACATCCTACCTGCCAGTGTTTGCCTGGGTCTTCCTGCTTCTGCTGCTATGATGTCACTGTTCTTAGTAAAGGGAGAGACCAGGCCTCTAAAGCATAAGGCAGACCCTGTGTGAACACAAGAGTGAAGATCAGCCTTATATGTGGTAAAGATGGACCCCAAAGCAGAAGCCAGTGATTTGCTTTGTAAAAATGCTCCTGCATGAGATCATATCACTGAGAATGGGGCTTGGTAGGGCCTGAAAGGACTGAGTTCCATGCTCCCTAGCCAGAGAGGGCTGCATCCTGTTAGCTCTACAGGAAGTATCTTGCCAGTTTTGCGGCAGGTGACAATAGCCTGGCTAGTCCTGGCCCCACTAGGCCATTAGTTGAAAGGATTTCTTGACCTCACTGACTCTCTCAAAGGCTACCTGGTCAGACCCTCCAGTTTTTGTGGTTATCTCTGAGTGTCTCTGTGAAATCTCACCCACCGAAAGCAGTTCCTGCACTATGTTGGACAGTCTGAGATAATCAACCTATAAGGAGAAAAGGTTTATTGAAGCTCATGGTTGTGAAGGTCTCAGTGCATGGTCTATTATTGCTTCTGGGCCTGTGGTGAGCCAGCACACATGGCAGGGAATGTGTGGCAGAGCAAAAAGTCACTCTTTTCATGGCATGACATGAAAGAAAGAGAAAGGAGATCAGGGCCCATAATCCCCTTCAAGAGTGGACCTCCAGTCCCCTAAAACCTCTCCTGAAGGCTCTACTCTGCCCAATGACACTCAACCTGAGGAGCAAACTTTTTAATAGCCCTGTGGCAAGACAGTATAGCTCCAAACCACAGGACCCAGGGCCAGTGTCATCAGTGAGGAAGGTGACTGTTTAAGAAAACTTCTGGTTGAACTAACATGGAATCCATTTGCCCATTGTGAGGTGTGGGGGGAATAAGTTTTCTCAATTATACAATGTAAATGCATGCTGTATGTTTCTTGACTGACGGAGGCCTGCAATGAGACCTATCTACCAATACACTGAACTGGAATTTCTACCTACCAGGGTGATAAATGCTGGCTTAAAGAATAAAATTCTGTGCCAAAGTAGTTTGGTTGTGTTCCTTTCCTGGGAAAGAATTTTGGGGAAGTTCATGTGAACCTTGTGAACTGAAGCAATGAGGAAGCTTCCCTGATCAAGGGGGCAAGACTCCATTGCAGGATGCACTCTCAGAAGCAGCATGCTGATTGAAGGTTCAAATAATCCAGGTCTGAGACCGTGGCAGGAGATGCCCCTCCCCCATGGAGCCACCTTCTCCCTGACTATCAATTCCAACTAGAGAACATCTCTAAACACTTGTGGAAATGTCAGGCTCATTGTCTTCTCATTGTCTTTTGTAACACAACCTCAACATTTTCAAATGAGTATCTTCTCTTTCTAAAATCTTGCTTTCTTGCATTCACATTTTAGGGCGTCCTTTAAGCATTGTGCCCTTATATGGGTAGTGATGTGTTAGTGGAATATTTTCTCCTACTAAACATGCACTATTAGAAAGTTAGCTGCCGTGTAGAACTCACTGATGATGGAACCCTGGCCACATGGGCCCATCTGTTCTGTGGGTTGGAAAACTATGGCCCATCAGTCAAAATTATTCCACACTTAACTTTTTGCTAATTACATTTTATTAAGGCACAGCCCTGTCCATTTATGTCTGTGTCTACTTTCAGGCTATGATATCAGGTTGTATAGGTGCAGCAAAGACGTTGCAGGGGCAGAGTGTAAAAGCCTCTCTCTCCAGCCCTCAGCAGGAAAAGTTTACTCACTCTAACCTACAGGAAGATTGTTGAAGGAGAAAGCTGCTTCCCTTTGCAGGGACTTGGTGCTAGTGATGGATAGATACATAGCTTGGACAGGGATTTTCAAGACAATTTCTTTTTTTTCTTCATCTTTTGTGTCAGTGAATTTTTCTTCTGTATTTTGAGTGGTTGATCCATTTATTCAGGTCTGACTGACTCTTGGTAATCATATGTTGGTGCTAGATATTGGGCTATCTGGTATTTGTCTCTTGTCATTCCTCATAAACCAGGAGCATCTTCTCTTGCTGCTCTCTAACTCCCCATAAAACAAGGGTAGGGCAGACAAAATTATCTCCCTGTACTTAGAGCAATCTTGGACTCACCTGCAAGGGTTCGTTTTGAAACCTGATTTAGATTTATATCCCTTTTCACTCAGCACCTTAAAGTATTTGTGTTTCATAGCTTGTGCTTATTTGAGATTAATTATATATGGCTTTCACTTGGAGCGTTTTAATAGCATCTTTGGTGTCATTGTTTCATTCCCTGGGGTTTCTTTTGACTATGTAATTGACGAATTGTCTGGCAAAAAACATTATCGGATTGTAATTTTTTTCTGATTTTGTTTCTGTTATCTAGATTAATAACTGTTGTTCTCTCTCTCTCTCTTTCTTTGTCTCTCTCTTTTTCTGTCTCTCTCTGTTCTTTCCCAAGAAAAATGTCTTAATTTTCTCTTCTTTACACACAATGTTAGGATGAGTTTCACTCATCTCTACTTCCTTAAGCTTTTAAAATTGTACTATGTTATGCAAAGGAGTGACTATACAGAACAAAAACACTCCTGCTAAAGACAGCCAAAGGAGCAGGGGGTGCCAGATGTGAAAAATAAAATGGGAAGCCACACTAACTTTTAGTTTTGGATATATAACATGATTCTTTTCATATAAATCATTCATGGGGCTGGGAAGATAGCTCCAGGCACAAGTGCCTGCTGGGCAAGTGCAAGGTCGTGAGTTCAAACCCTGGTCCCACACACACACACACACACACAAAATAAATAAATAAATCATTCATGACCTCAGAAGTTTGGATAATCCAAGAAAATAGTTTCAAGTCCTTGTCATAAATCAGAATTTTCCAGGTAACTTTATAGTAAAATAAATCTTCAGGGAATCCTGAAAGTGTTGATTCAGCAAATCTGAGATGAACCCCAAATGTAACTCCCAATAACAATTTTAAGGCAACAAAAAAGCTCTGTAAGTTCATGCAGCTCAGCCCGGTGCTACCTGTGACCTGACAGCATAGTTTCTTCTGAAGCATGGTCCTGGCCCAAGACTTAGAAGTGCTAATGAGTATCATATCTGTATATAAGTAACCTGGGCTGGGGCCAGGTTATCAAACTGTCATCCTAGATAGGCACTATCAGCATCCCCTGGAAACATGTCAGAGATGCAAGTTCTCAAATGCTGTCATAGACTCAGTGAATCAGAAACTGAGGTTCCATCCACATATTAACAAGGTGTCCACATGCTTCTGATACAAATATAGATTCTGGACCCATTGAGCTGGAGACAGGCTTCCCAAAGAGCCACAGCAAGCGGGCCCCGGGAATTACCTGAGCGTCACTTGTGGAGTTTCTAGAAAATTAGATTTCTGGAGCCCTAGCTCCATAAAGTCAGTTTCTTTATTTCTGGGTGGAGCAGTAATAAATCTGTGTTTTCAGTGAAGTGCTCACATGGTTTTCATAAACAGCTCCTTGGGAAGCCACCCAACAGAGAAACAGAACATGGGAGTGATGGTGGTCATTA
Source organism: Myocastor coypus (assembly GCA_004027025.1). Classification (NCBI taxonomy): domain Eukaryota; kingdom Metazoa; phylum Chordata; class Mammalia; order Rodentia; family Myocastoridae; genus Myocastor; species Myocastor coypus. The sequence goes on along the minus strand of PVJA010028652.1, from coordinate 9,336 downwards.
GAAGGTACAGAGTTGTTCACCTGGAAGGAAGCTCAGTGCATTATTTTGACTGTTCTCCAGTGTAATTTCATTTTATTTTATTAATTAATTAATTAATTTATTTATTTTTGTCTTTTTGAGACAGGGTCTCGCTATGTGGTTGAGGCTGGCCTTGAGCTCACTTTTGTAGCCCAGGCTGGTCTCGAACTCGCACCGATCCTCCTGCCTCAGCGTCCCGAGTGCTGGGATTACAGGCGTGCACCACCACGCCCGGCTCCCGTAATTTTATTTTAAAATTTTCATTAGCCCGTTTGTGGTGCCTGACGCCGCGTTCCCAGTGTGGAGACGCAGCCTGTGCATCACACATCTGCACTCCTATTTTCATCCCCTTTCCTTCCCCTCCCCTTCTCCCTGCCAGCTTTTGATCCCTTCCTCTTTGAGAAAAATCCTTTTTCTTATTTCTATCCCCTCTTTTATTTTTGTCTTTATAATTTGGGCTTCTCAGAGAAGAGAAATTACGCGACACTTAAGCATGTGTCCAGTTTTTTTCACTTAACATTACAGTCTCAGGGTGCATCCATTTTCCTCCCAATGCCTCAGGTTCATCTTTATGGTAGAGTTGTACCTCATTACATATAAATGCTACATGTAATTTTAAAACTGAAGTTAGAAGACTCAATCACCAGGGTCTGTCTAACAGATGGACTTTGTATTCCATGACATAGGATGCAGGAGCCAAGGAGCCAAGAGCTCGGTCTAATTTAATTTCAAAATTTCCTAACACAATTGCTGTAGTGGAGCAGAAAAGAATGTAGATATGCTATCATAGAGAAGACAAAGGGATTAACCGAGAGTATAAGGAGAGTTTCAGGAAAAGACTTGCTGAAAGTCTATGGAAAGACCTATATTCTAGAAGAAGCTTTGAATTCCAATCCATCAATCACAGGGATGAGAGTGGGGGGGGGGGTCACCACAATTTGTTTCTCAGTAGTGCTCCAGATCTCTCTACATTTAACTCTGAGTAGCGTTAGAGTCAGAAGTTATAGGCATTATTTTTCATACATTCTGCATTTTATCATGTCAGCCAGCAGGGAGAATGTATTTCATAAGAAAAGAGAAGAAAATGAGAAAGAAACTATAGTGTTACACAAAATGGGAAATGAAAAATATGGACTAGAAGTAAATTTTGACGTGAAATTGAAGAAAAGATATTTCACAGTTATGAAGTGACTCAACTCCTAGGCAGAATTCTCACGATATGAAGGTTGCCAGCTAAGGCAAGTTTGCTTTGGGCACTTTCCACTTCATTGTTCGTTGTTGGCTACATGATTTGTAGAGGGCTCCACTGTTCTGTTGGCCACATGAATGCAAACAACGTGAGAAGAGGTAAGTGAGCAGATGCAGGAAGAAACGAGAAAGCAAGGAGCTGTCCTGACCCAGGTACGTCTGCCTGAGGCACAGCTCCACGACTGCGTCTGAGCGAACCCACCGTCTTTCAGTCACAGTTCCACTCTCCCCTCATCTTCACAGTTTCTCCTTTCTTGCCTCCTTTCTCATTGCCTTGACCTCTATTTCATCAGATGCTGACAGTGGAAGTCGAGCCGACATTGGGGTGATCCAGAATGTAACCATGGTCACAACCATAATTATGGTTGGGCTATGAAAAATATAGCTTATGTAGCTTGATGCCAGAAATACTATTTAACAGACCTGGAAATCTGAATATTGCAAGCGTCTAATTCAGATTAGTGATTCTTCCCCTGGCAGTCATAGACATCATTTTTAGAAATGATAAGCCAGGGTCTCTGTCAGATGCAGAAAATAAATATTTTCTAAAACTGCAAAGAGTGTTTTGTTTGTTTAGTTCTTGAAAACCAGTCTAAGTTATGGGTGCGGGAAGAGCCTAGGACACCGTGACTGGGCCTGAGTGTCATGTTGGGGTTGGTCCAGAGAAGCTGGGACTTGGGAGGCCCCTGAGAATGGGGCTGCATCTCCTTCCAGGCCCTCAGAGTCTCCATGTATGTGCCCATCAGCTGTGGTCCCCAGTAGCCATGGCCAAATGAGGCAGCAAGAATGCAAAGAGTAAGCAGAGCCCACCCATAGGGTTTCACATAGACTAGAGACCAGATTTGCTGTAAGTATTTTGCAAAAGAAGGTAAACAATATGTGGCAAGGAGTTTCTGGAGAGAGATATTATGACAAAATCTGAGGCTGCCCAGCCATAGAAGGCATCCTCTATAGAGCACTATAGCCATGAGTTGACTTCAGTGGAGTAGAGTTGTTCAATCGAAGTGGTATAAACTAATTTCTGGGCTCACAGTCCAGGGGGAGATTGGGGTGCTGCATGAACTTCATCCAGGTATTCCAGCACCATACTCTGCTGTTCTTTTGCTTCTCATTTTCCTCATGTCATTTGCTTACCAGGTGGCTTCTGCTGTGCCATATACATGTCTGGGATCCAGGGGAGTAGACAGGAATGCTGCTGGAAGTTTGCCAGAAATGGAAGAAGGAAGCGGCTCTCAGTGAAGCATAAGCAAAGATGATATTACCACCCAAGGCTTCATACAGCCAGAGGCAGCTCAGTCCCTCTGGAAAGATGTGTGATGTATGGCAGAACGAAACAGGAAGTCAGAAAGGAAGCAGAAAGACAAAGGCCTCAGTAGGCAGCCACAGCTGCTATGGGAGGCTCTGTGGGGAGGCAGCTATTGAGGAGGCAGAGGCAACGCTACCCCATTAGAGATAAGAGGCAAGACTTCCAGGGCTGCACAGACTTGCTTTAAGTCCGCAGCTGGTAAGAAGCATAGTCAGACAGACACGCCCGCTGCATATCGCAATTCTCACCATGTCCTCTTACGATTAACATACATTAGGATCTCTGAGTGGTGATGGTCAGCTCTTTCTCAATTATTCCATGGAAGAATCTTTTCTTTATTGAAAATCTGGATTCCATGGAATATACTTTGCATAACCAATACTGCCTTACAAATGTTGACAGACACAGGGAGAAATCTGCAAAAATATGGGAGTAAGATGCTGATTCCTAAAACAGGTGGTGTATTACAGGTACTTAGTAGATGTATGGTGAAAAAATGAATATTAAATTTTCAAAAATACTGCTCTGAGGTTGTAGGCTTTTTTCCCATATAGGTGAGCCGAGGCATTAACTACCACAAAAGACAGCTTCAAATACTTTTTCTTGTTTTTTTTTTTTTTTTTCCTTATATTTGTTGACTAGTTTGCTGTTCTTAATCCAGCTCATTGCTCGCTGTCTTTTGAATTACGTTTTTGCATTTCTGTACATGCTTTCTGAAGAATTCTCAGTAGCTGTCAGTTGTTCATTATCTTCAAATATTTCTAGATTTAATATGAAACCAGTCTTGAGTCAGAAATGGGCCTGAATGCTAAGTGTTCAAACTCATTGTAGCAAATGAACTTAGACAAGAATTTATAAATGGATTGTGGATGTCTGTTTTCAGTGCTCCAGACAGATCTTCAAACGATGTCTTTTTATGTCTTAGCCAACAAAAGCAAATAAAAACAGAACTAAGTGGAGAGTAAGTTGGAGGAATAATGTAGTGTTTTGTCTAATTTAAGTAAATCCACAGTTCTTTCAGTGAATCTTTTCTTGTAATTAGTAACAAATCCAAATGCCTAACGTTGCTTTTAGAAGATGTTTTCATAGCAGTATTCAGGATCTTGTACTTATATACTCTATTTACCTGGCTTTAAAAATTCAGGAATTTGAAGACAGACATGAGTAAGATTTTGATTATATTTGCAGCAATGTCTTATCTTTACCTGGGGATAGAAAGTAATTACTTGACTGAGATAATTAATAGAATAACTCTACATGACATCTGTTTATTCCCTTTTAATACAGAATTTCACACTAAAGGATGAGTTTGAGTGGAGAGGTAATCTGTGATTAAATAAAAGAATGAACAAAGAAACAGGTAAAACGTGAGAGTTCATGATTAGGGAAAAACAGTTTGAGACAAAATTTTCCTGATTACTGAGGGTGAAAAGGCACAAAATGCTACTTAATCTACTTTTTGAGCAAGGCAAGGGGCAAGGCCAAATCTTCCCTATTCATTATCAGCTGCTCTGGAGGCGCAATTACCTGCGGCAGCTGGCTGTCTCTTGTCAGCTGCGGATGAGTGTTTGTGCTAACGATGCAAGGCCACCACTGCAGTATGTGGGTTGCTGTTCCACGGAGTGCACACCGAATCCTAATAAGCATTTGCTTCTTTCATTCCGAGAAGCCTGACAGGCCTTCAGGGGACTGTAATCTGAGCCCTGCATAGCTGAGTCAGAGAACCGCACAGGCAGGCTGTGGGGCTCCCCACTGCTCACTTCCTGGGAATCTCTTCTGGGTGTAGCAGTACACTGACTATGAGGGGCCAGCTTGGCACAGTGGATATCTTTGCAGAGTTTCAGCTACTGTGGCTTTGCTATGAACAGCCAGGGCTTGAGGGAATTATGTCCTAAAAGAGTAGATGCTTGGCCCAGACTAGGCATGTGTTTGCAGGGCAGCAGTGAGTGTGGTCTTTACTACTTGTGGGCCACTTGAATGGGGGATTTGTGCATGGTTGGTAGATCAGCCAGTGTGAAGGTGGAGCGTTTACAAGGTGGGGCTAGGAAATGGCTTTGTTACCTCTGGCATGATCCCATGTAGGAAGTGAGTTTTCGCCCCACTTCCTGTTCCTCCCCCCTGTAATCAATCCAATTCACCATTTGTTAATATCTAAGACTGCACGTTGTAGCCAACAGCTTACAACGTCTTCATCCTTTGTGGGGGCAGTTAGAAATCAGCCTGAGGCAGAACACTTGGTACAAATGAAGAAGCAGAAAAGAGAAAGGTTAGATGGAGAGGCTAGGGCCCAACAGTCCTAAGAGCATGAGATTTAATCTTGAACAATAAAGCATGGCCTAGGCATGTGACAAAATGTGACTCCGAATTAAAAACAGAGATGCTTTAATTTCCTTTCACCTCTCTCCACACTCAACACTGCTTCCCAGTATAAGGCCAAGGGCAAGCCAACCAGACTCAACAATAAATGTGTTGAATTGAATCTATGAAATACTTTTCAAGGAGTATGGAAACTCACTCCCACTTATTTTCCTTTTTAAAATGTATTTAGGACAGGGTTTATAGGGTCCACAGGATCTCACTATGTAGATTGGACTTGGACTGATCCTCCTGTTTTCAGCTTCCTTAGTGCTGGGATTACAAGCATGCACCACTACACCCAGTCTCAATTGCCATCTCAGCACACCCAGGGGGAGAGACCAGCACAGCATGCCAGGAACAGAACCCTGGCCTCTGTGCTCTACCTAAACAGACGCTTTGGTCCGCTGAGCCATTTGGACAGCTCAATCAGTTGCATTTTTTTTTTTTTTTTTGCATTACTCTTCATATTTTCTGCTTTCTAACGATGCTTTTTCTGTATCCCACTAAATGACTTCATTTTCTTGACAAAGAAATTTTTCTTAGGTTTGTATTAATTGGTTAGATTAATTTCTTTTTTTTGTCTTTTTGAGACAGGGTCTCACTGTGCAGCTCAGGCTGGCTTTGAGCTCACTTTTGTAGCCCAGGCTGGTCTCGAACTCACAACGATCCTCCTGCCTCAGCCTCCCAAGTGCTGGGATTACAGGCGTGAGCCACCACGCCCGGCTTGGTTAGATTAATTTCAAATGCTTCATCTTTGAAAGCAATGGGCAGTATCTATTTTATATCATCTAATGTACAGGGCTTCCATTTAATAAATTGTTTTGCTAATTTTCTTTTAGACAAATAAGCAAATTAATTTATGCAAGCTGTTAATACCAATTATTAATGCATCTCATTTTGTTGGCCTCAGCAATCTCTGCATGACACATACTGCAACCAAATGGAAATTGATTTCACCAAGTCTGGCAACACTACAGCATTTTGTAACTTTTGCAAGGAGGCTTAATTGTTCTTTTGCCAACATCTGAAGATGCTGAGGGGTACTAGTTCTATTGCACTTGACAGTTAAAAGTAAATTCATCTGGAGTATTCCTACACTATCCTTGATGCTTGTCACATAAAGACACTGTAATATGCCCACCAGAAAGGTATTATCCCAGTTTATGTATGTCCAAGTTTTGGGGTGTGAAAAAAGAGAAAGTGAGTCTCAGCACAGCATGGCAGAGGAACCCAGCTGATAAAGCCAGTTTTTCTGAGGCTGGAGTTAAGGCCCACTGGGTTTCAAACCCTTATAAAGTTGGAGAGTTTGGATTTTCTATAAGCTGTGATGCCTTCATCATGACTTTCAAATTACAGCACATGTTGTGGATGTCTTCCTTCTTATCCTTGCTCTTAAGGTCTATCTTCTTTGTAGAGTGCAGTTTCTGTTTTCTCAGACATTTGACTCCTTCATGGCACTGACTCTCTGGGCTCTGTCCCTTTATCTATGACCATTCTGCATTTGCTCCTAAAACACAATTTGATTTACTCAGTGTTTTCCTATTTTGGAAGTCATTTCTCCTTTAGGCTCTCACCAAGGACCCTGGGCAGCCTTGAGGTTGGTCATCCCAGCTGCAGGGAACTGTGGCCTCAGAGTGGAGTCCCAGGTGCACACCTCCCCTGCGTGTGGCAGTGAGGCAGGAGAGCTTCCCTTAAATGCATCATTTGTGGGCTAAGTACTAGGACTGGTCAGTACCCTAAGTTATATGCAAAGACACATTTGTGAAAATTAAATGGGATAAGAGGCACATACATTTTACTCTTGCTCTCTTTCCTTACTTCCTATTATGGTTTGTGTCTAGTTGTCCTCACAAAGCCTCATGTAGTCTTGGGGTAGAAACTTCTAGAGTTTAAGATTAACTCATGATCCAATGGTATTATGGGTGATCCACTTGGATTATAGGTCTTAGTACTTCTGGGATTATGGGTGTGAATGCTACACCCAACCTGGGCTGATGGCCTGAATGTAATATAAGTGAGACAGAGAGACTGTCTCTGTTGCCTTAGTTGCCATTGTGGCTGTTCTGCCACCAGGAATTGCTACTCTCTTCCACGTGCCAGTCTGCCTTGGAGCCAGTCAAGTATGGACTGAAACCTCCAGTAACTGTGAGCTAATAAACCCTTCCTTCCTTCATTTTGGGTGTCAGGTATTTGTCCCAGCAATGAGAGAAGAGTAACTAAGACAGAATTTGGTGCCACAGGAGTGGGTTGTTGCTGTGACTAAACCTGACCATGTAGGTTACAAGTTTTTGTGACTGGCTTATGGGAAGAGATAGGAAAGGTTTGGAGAGGCTGTATACTTATGAAGAGCTGGAATAGCTTCAGCTGTTCTGTTTGTGAGATTCTGGTCAGAGCTTAGGAGACCAGAAAGATGACAGAAAACCTGCTTATAAAGACCAGGTTGGGGAGGTTTCTCCTGGTAAGAAGGACTGCATTGGTTGTTGGACTCCAGATGGTTTGTGGTGTGGCCGAATGTCTGTCTGAATTTTGCTCATGCCCACAGACTTTGCCTAAGACTGAGATTAAGCATGGCAGACTGATTAATCTTTCAAAAGATATTTCAAAGCAACCAAATATTGAGGTTGTGGCATGACTGTTACTGGTGGCTTTTAGCCAGATTTATGTTGAGAGTCAAGAGTTAAGAGTGCAGTAGGATGATTTAAAATGTCATGAGCTTGGCCAGAAAGGAAGCACCAGGAAAGCTACAGACTGCAAAGATGGAGCTGAGAGGATCCCCACTGCTGGGAAGGAACCAGAGAATTGAAAAGATGGCCTGAGGGCATCACAGGAGGTGGCAGCTCTCCATCCTTTGCAGCCTCAGAACTGCAATCAGGGACTTTGCCTTGAGGAAAAAGCCGCTGAGCCCCATGTTCCAGAATGGGGACGGCAGCCACACAAGGTACTGAAATCGCACCAGCATCGACAATTTGTTCCTTGGAATCAGGGTCAGAGTGTTCATCAATTCAGGCACTTGACCTCTACAGTGAAGAAAAAAGGAAACCTGGCTACTGCTCCAGCTGGCAGCAGACCTTGGCATCATCCATGTGGCACTGGTTTAGGTGCACTCAAAATGCAGGAGTTGTGAGGCTAGGAAGGCTTCCACCTCGATTTCAGAGGAAGGTCTGGGAATTCAGGCTGTGTGCCCCTGAGAGGGCAGTGTGTGACACAGGGAGTGAGAAGCCAATTTAGTGGAAGCCCCAGAAGTTTGGAATAGCTAGGAATGTGGATCATTTAAGAGAAACTCGAAAGAGGGAGTAAAGCCGGTCTAAAAGGGAAGACATTTGAGCTACCACCAAGAGTGCCTTAGGAATGGAGCCATGTAAGGCCTTTGGAGCTCCCAACTCAGTGCAGACTGCTTCAGATGTTCTGGTTGGAACTATGAGACTTAATGTTTGCCCTGCTGGATTTTGGATTTATATTGGTACCAGTGATTTGCATTCCCCTGTTATTTGCAACTTTTGGAATGGTATTGTTTATCATATGCCTTTGAGTGTTGGATGCATTTTCTTTTGTACATGGGTTCATAGTTAAGAGTTTGCTTTGAGTCTTGAAGGAGACTTGGGACTTAGACTTTTCAGCAATGCTGAAACTATTGGAACTTTGAAAACTCTTAGAAATGGACTAAAATGTCTTTTCCACAAAGGAATGTTCATGAAACTTTGGGGGCCCAGGGGCAGAATATTATGGTTTGTGTTCAGTTGTCCTCACAAAGCCTCATACAGTCATGGGGTAGGGGCTTCTAGAGTTTGAAATTAACTTATAATCTCCTGGGTTTATGATGATCCACTGGCGTTATAGATCTTAGTACTGCTGAGATTACGGGTGTGAATGCTACACCTAACCTGGGCTGATAGCCTGAATGTGTATAAGTGAGACACAGAGACAGACTCTCTCTGTTGCCTTAGTTGCCATTGTTGCTGTCCTGCTGCCATGAACTACTGCTCTCTGCCTTGTGCCACTCTACCTTGGAGCCAGCCAAGTATGGACTAAAACCTCCCCAGTAACTGCGAGCTAAGTAAACCTTTCCTTCCTTCATTTTGGGTGCTGGGTATTTGTCCCACCAAGGAGAGAAGAGTGAGACATTTCCATACCCCAATATCAAATTTAAGTCATCAGTATTTGAATTTCAATTAAAAAATTGATGAATTTTTTTTCAATTCTTTTATTCTTTAAATTTAACAATGGTTATATTACATATTTTCATCATCGGATCAGTTTAGATTAATACATATAGGTATATAAGATTGATCAAACAACTAAACATTAACCTTTCTAAATCCACATTACTTTTTTTTTTTTCTTTTCCCCCTTTTTTTCTTTGAAAGTTGACATATTGCATATTGTCCTCACAATCATTCTATAGAGTG
>PVJA010028651.1:0-27429 GCA_004027025.1 Myocastor coypus | reverse complement strand
TTTTTTATGATATCAGGAGTCTTACTGAATTTTAATGAGAAGAGTGAATATGTAGACGATAAATTCACCATGTCTAATGAATCCATCTAGTTCAGCGGTTCTCAATCTGTGGGTCACGACCCCAGCGGGGGTAGAATGATCAAAACACAGGGTTCACCTAAAGCCATTCTGAGTCATAACTGTAGCAAAATTACAGATTTGAAGTAGCCATCAAAATTATTTTTCAGTTTGGGGTCACCGCAACATGAGGAACTGTATTGCAGGGTCACGGTATTAGAAAGGTTGAGAACCACTGATCTAGTTTAAAGTGTTTTGTAAGAAAAAAAAAAATAAATAAAATAAAAAGAGCTGGCCATATTTGGATTAAAGCAACTGCAAGCAGATGCAGGGATTAGGGGTTCAATCCTTGGGGCTGCTGTGCCAGTCCCAGCCCTGGGGCTCGCCACGATAGCAATTGAGACTGGGCATGATGGCATACATGGCTCTCATTCCAGCTTTTGGGAGGCTGTAAAAAGGCTCATCACTATGAGTCTGATCTAGTAGCGAGACCCCTGAACATCCTGTAGACCCTTCCACTCCCCCGCAAAAAAATGTGCTTTGTATGCACCTGAATTTTACAGCATGAATTTAAAACTTTATCAATAGAAAATACATCCCCTTTTGTTTCTACCATTACCATCCTGTTATCTAGTGATGTATCATAATTTACTTAGCAATAGGAAATGCTTGAAGGAGAGAAAGATACTGATGAAAATCTTAAAAAGTCCATGAATATTCTACAATTGAAATGTTAACAATTTCTTCCAAAATTCTACAAATGAGGTCTGAATGAGTCAAAATTTTTGCATGAGGATGGATGTATAATACAAGTTGTAAACCACATTTAAATAATTTAGTGATACAATACTCAAGAAAATGAAGAACACAATGTTTTCTGCTGATATATTTTAGGCAAGATATCACTTCTGTGTCTTACCTTCTGATTAAATACTAGCACAACAACAATATGAAGCATATCAACTATTGTAACCCCTACTAATGTATTGCACAACTTGGTTTCATTGTTAATTTTTTAAAAAAAAATAAAAAAAATCATCAATTGTTTGTAGAATAATTTTTCTGCATCTAAAGTATCCTAATGCTTTTTTTCTTTTTAGCTCTAAGTGAAAGTTGAACTCTTAAGACTTTTCTTACAGAAATTCTCATATATAAAAATAAATTTATGCTTAGAGTCTAGTTAAATCTGTTGTAATGACTAGTATTAAGATATGTTTTCAATTTTACTAAGGATAGTAGTATATTATTGTGATTCATTTTTGAAATTTTGGGGTGGCAGTGTGTAAGGAAATATTAAAGATAAATTTATCAAAAGGATGAAGCAATTCTACTAGAACATAGTTAGGCTATTATTCTTTAACAAATCTAATTATATAAAATGCTTGGGTCACATAATGTGGAACATGCTCCAGAAAGACTTAATATTTACATAATGAATTTCATTGTACTAATGCTATATTTATAAAAATTTACAGTTCTAAACTATATTTTGTCCTGTTTGCTTTATTTGTTTTGTATTCAGTCTAGGGGGACTACTTCCACACTTGACAGTGATGTTTTCAAGATATTGGATATAATTACTGTGATGAGCATGTTCTTACCTTTGACATCACAGTTATCTTGCTAACATAGATGCACATATATCTTCTGTCTTTTGTCACAATCATGCGAGACTTGTGATGGCAAATGCAGGGTTTATGAATGCTTTTTCTCCGTATGCCTTGTTTCCCTTCATCTCTGGTACTCTTTTTCAGACCCATGAAAACTAACTCATGCCTGTTTTCCAGTAGTACTTCTTTTCCCGTGCTTGTATCTTTGTCCAAAATTTTCCTCTCCTTCCTTAGAATAAGTAGTTATTTTAGATATAAGTTGTGCTTAAAATCTTCTATTTTACATGGAAAATTAAATTATATACATCTCTACTGACTAAAAAGTATCCTTGGCACTACTATAAAAAGTATTGAGAGCTGGGCGTGGTGGCTCACGCCTATAATCCCAGCACTCGGGAGGCTGAGGCAGGAGGATTAGTGTGAGTTCGAGACCAGCCTGGGCTACAAAAGTGAGCTCAAGGCCACCTCAACTGCATAGCGAACCCTGTCTCAAAAAGACAAAAAAAAAAGTATTGACATTTTATTTAATGCTTAATATACCTTGGATGGTAATTGTTTTTTTTTTTATTTTTAAAGATAGATAGATAGATAGATAGATAGATAGATAGATGATAGATAGATAGATTTATTGATTTATTTCATACAGTATCTCACTACACAGCTCAGATTCATAGTGATCTTCATGTCTTGGCATGTGCTACCATCCCCAGTTTCAGTGGCTGGCATGGCATGGTGCCAGAGTGATATATGATACCTGGAATCTAACCTGGGTCCCTGCACTTGCCAAGCAGGTGCTTAGACTACCTCTCTGGACCTAAAGTGTTTTTTATTCAGTATGTGTGTGTAGGTATGTGTGTGTGTGTGTGTTTAGTATAGTGTCTAAAGGATCTCATTACATAGATCATATTCTCAATGATCCTTGTGTTTTCGACCTGCTAAGTACTGAGATTATAGCCAAGCAGCACTATGCCCAGTCTCAGTCACCCTCTAGCTATGCCCTGCAGGTGGGACCAGCACAGTTTGTAGTGCTGAGGATCGAGCCCCAGCCCTGTGCTCTGACTAAGGAGGAGCTTTAGTTTACTGAGTTGTCTGGCTGGCACTAAAGATTTCATGTAGAGGTTCAACCATCTTGGTTTAAAGACAGAGTTGAATTCCATTATTCTTTGTGGCCCTAATTCTCTACACTCAGGCAAGTTAATATAACATTTTAAGATTTGCTGCAATCAATAAAATGATGATTATAATGTCTTTCCCAATAATTTAATAAAGAAGATATGCCATACAACAAGTCCTTATTATATTCTCATTAGTTAAAACTATAATAATGACTTTCCTTTCTTACCACATTACAATATGTCTTATATCTCCTATAATGTGTATACATATATGTGTATGTATACACATTTCAATTATATAGTTGTAATGATAATTAGTGTAAACCTTGATCTGATTTTACAGTTCAGGAATCTGCATTCACTGAGAATAAATGATTTGCTCAAGGTCGTGTATCAACTATGTGATGAAATCCAGTTTCATCAAAACAGAAATACTAACCTCATGGTTGGAGACTTTATTTTCTTTTTTGGTGAATATCTCTTAGTATCCCATGCATGTAGTTGTTCAATGAATGCTTTCTTAAGAATTTTCTTAATGACCAAGATACAATGTGATATTTTACATTCCAATATTAGGTAAGAGTTGTATTGAAAACGTCTGAATTAAAATAATCAGAAATATTATAAGACTAATTGCTAAGGTATTAAAGGAAAAATGACAGGACAGTAGGGGCAGCTGTCTCATAGAGAAGAGTGTCACTCAGGTTGTTGTAGACCTTTGACACTACTGCTACCGTGTTCATTCTTTCTTAGGGGTAATTTGCATACTGTTTGTACTATTTTTGCACAACCTGGTTGTGCAACCTCGGGATGTACTATTTTTCTTTTGCAGAGCTACCATTAATCACGAAGTTCAGCTACATTTCCTGATGAATATCAAGATCATCTATATATCTGGGGGCAGAAATACATACTACAGAGTCAGAATTTACAGATTATCTACCATTGACTATTGAGTCAAAATTGTTCAACAAAATTAAAAACAACAAAACTAAATCTTCATTCTCCAATACATTAGATTTGACAGAAAATGTATGAGCTTTTTGTATATTCATTACCAATATTTCTTTAGGTTCCAGGTTGTGATAGACTCTGAAGAAAAGTGAGCAAATAAGAATATATGATCGAGGGGATTGCATTCTAGAGGAGGCTGTATAACTTAACTTGTATTCAACTGTACATTTTTATTGGTAGTAAATGTTACTAAATAATTTTTTGAGGGAAATAATAGTAAGGCATGGATCTATGCTGGAGAAGAAAGGAAAGTTTCTTTGAAAATGACCTTTGGTCCCATGGTAGTAGAAGGAGTTAACTAGCAGGTGAACCACAAAGCTGTTGTGGACGTGGCGGTGGTGGTGATGTCGCAGGAGTGAAAGCGAGATGTAGGAATCAGTGTGAATCTTAAGACAGGATAAATTATGGTGTCTTCAACTATCTGAAGCCTAGAGTAGATGCTGAACTGAAGAGTTGGGCAGTAGGAAGAAGATTTATAGGATTTTATCCTAAAAATAAGAGAGATAAAAGGAAGCTGTATGCATGGGGATGATCTGATCTAGATTTAGGTTTTATATGATATTACTCCACTCTAAGACAAACCTAACAGTTTACTTTTGCGGCAATATAAATGAACCTGGTGGACACTGTAGTAAGTGAAATAAGCCAAACCAAAAAAGAAAAGTGCTTGCATAATATTTTGGTAGCTTTGAGAAATAAAATATAGAACACATAAAAATACAGAGTACAAAGGTTGTCTAGGGTCATGGAAGGTAGAGAGTGGGTCAAAGTGTGAGAAAGATAAGTCTGGACATCTAATGAACAGAATGAAGACCATAGCCAATGATGTGTCATTATTCATCAAAGATTTCCTAATTTGGAAGATCTTAAATGCTCCTTACACAAAAAATGTCATAGTAGGCATGCATCATCAACTCTGAATAGTTACTAGAAAGATGACAATACATAATATAATAACTATTGTAATTGTCCTAATAATTATTTTGAAACTCAAGTTTCATTGTTATGTTTATCTTTTTTAAAAAGCAAATAACAATGGAGATGGAAGAAAGGAGAAAAGAAGGGAGTCACATTGTGCTACTAATTTCTATTCGTTTGCTGAAAGTAACAGTTAATCTTTAATTGTTTCATCAGTCATGCATTCTTGTATCTGGTAGTCTGGGCAACCATATGGAAGATAACAATATGTAATATAATAACCATTTTTAATTTCCTATCTTCTTGCTTTGAGATTCTGTACAATTCTTTATTTTTTGTTGTTGTTGTTGTTGTTGTCTGCTTTTGTCTTTGTTTTTTTTTGTTTTTTTTTTTTTCTCTTTAAAATAAAGAAAGAATACGTGGTCAAAAAAAAAAAACAACAAGAAAAAAAGTGTTGGTCTATGGAATAACAGGGACTTTCTTAATAGTCATTTCACTACACATCTCAAAACTTTCTGCTTCACAATATCACTATAAAAATAAAAATATGTGATATACCCACAAAATAAGTCAATTACAATGATATAAATAATGCTAAAAATGGTCAAAATGAATGAATTAGATCTTTTAGGGGGCATTTTGTTGGGACAATATGATAATCATTGGGGCCAGGGTGTCACAACCACAGTAGGAAGATGTAGATGGATTTCAGCATTCTAAACATATGGGACCTGGCTTACTGCAGACTTTACTACACCCCCAGATGAAATGACAATCACTGATTTCTTATCCTTGGCAATAATATTCTAGGCCTAGAGTGCAGAGCACATGATGAAAAATATGGTGTATGTGTGAGTGTGTGTATGAGAGAGAGAGAGAGAGAGAGAGAGAGAGAGAGAGAGAGAGAGAGAGAGAGAGAGAGAGAGAGAGAGCAGGTGTGCAAGCACACTGGCAAATTTGCAAATAGATAAAACCTGAAGACCTAAAATTTACCAGGAGTTGGACGCATTAGGGTGAATAACCAAAGTCCCATTCAGTATCTTTAAGATGTTTGGATCCCAACAATTTCTATTAAAAATCACTAATAGATAATCTCCATTAAGTCTGCTAAAAATTTTAGTTTTTTAATGACAAGAACCATTCTAAAATTCAATCTCTATTAGGCCTTGATTTGGATAGTATTTATTGTCCAGAGCTTCTCTTTACTCTTTTCATTTTCTTTTGATTTGTGTAGATCTTGCCTATTGCAAAATTATTTTAATTTAATCAGTGATTATTTTGCTTAGTACATGTTTCTAGCTAATGTGTGGATTTTGATAGCATCAAGGAATTCAAGATGCTTTCACAATTTTCTTATGGAAGTCTCAAGTTTTTTTAAAACTCAAAATGGTTTGAAAGATTTATTTTGAAGCAAATTGATACAGCTTCTCCACAATTGTAGCTATGAGCAATACTGTCTTGAATTTAATCCTCCTTCCTGCTTTAGCACTCTGGTTTTATCCTAAATGGTTCACTTGTCTCTGCTTTTCCCTCTGAAGTTTTCAACCATACTATCATGCCTCCCACAATATCCCTATTTGAGCATAGCTGTATTCTCATTAGAGATGCTACCCTTAGGCATTGACTCTGGGATTTGTTCCTTAGAATATCCTAGTTAAGAACAACACTTACCTAATAGAAGAGAGAAACCACTCAAGTCCCAGGAGGGCACAGACCAGTGAGCCATATATCTACCGCAAGCTTAAACACCAGGTAATTCTGGAGATAGCAGATCTTTCAAGTGGACTCTGCTAGTTTCGGACTCAGTGTGGTCTTTCTACAGGTACAAGTCACAGAGCATGGAAATATAAAGGAGGAAAAGGAATAGAAGTACCTGGGATTGAAAAAGGCAGACAGGAAAAAGGAAGTTCTAAAATATTTTCAACCAAGTACTATAATCACTTATGCTTTTATAGCTGTGGTTGGGGTTCTGCTATTATTAATATGACTAGTGGTATTCTTTGGAAAACAAAAAGTACATTTCTAATATTTATACTTGTGGTTGATGACATCTTTACTTATATTTGGTGTTGCTATAATTCTTTTGCTAACTGCCTCTGATAGCCTGGAAAAGAAAGTCTTGCTATGTTGCTTAACGTTTCAATGATATGCTGATTTCATTACTGTACATAATATTTCATCTGTAGTATACAGATCTGTAAGATATCTGCATGCAGATCTTAATAGGTAATCATTCCATCTCTATACAACTCCCTAGTAGTGAAATTCAGTATTCACAAGGCAGGTTTTCTGTTTGGACTGTGGTCTTTACTATAAGACCTTTTCATCTATTAAGCTACAGCATACATTTTAAGTTTTATCACCCTTTATTGGTTGAGACTATTTTTTCCCTAAACTACGCAATGAATCAAAAATATTGAGAATAAACTGAACAGGATCATTCAACATGCTTTCTTAGGACATTAATTCTATTCAGCATCCTAATTAGAGATTATTTCAGGAAACAACAAATTAATATTGCATTTTATCTTATTTGTATTTTGCAGAAAATCAAGGAAATTTAGGTTTCTAGAACATTTAAAGGACTATGCTGCCAATCCTTTTGGGGATCAATGATAGGTTTATAAACCTTGCAATATATCCCTCTTGCATTGTGTGTGTGTGTGTGTGTGTGTGTGTGTGTGTAAGGAAATGAGGCTCAAAACCTTAGGTTATTTACTTTAATCACATAAAGTATATAAAAAATTTATCGACATTAAAAATGAATTTATAACATGCCAAATTAAGACCTGAGATTAAATTGGCAAAGACATAATAAAATGACTAGTATAAATTAGTGAATAAATAAAAGCAATATGATATGTCATCTTATTAATATTACCACGTTTCATTTTTAAGCAACTTTGTAACATACTTAAGTTATTAGTAATATTTTCATTTTTATAATAGTCTTCTATAAATATGATAGAGCTGAAATATTTTTAAGCAAATATTAAGTCTGTAGTTAAAGTTAGTCATAAGATTTTTCAATCTTGTTTTTCTAATCTATTTTTGTTTATTTTATGTTTTGTGATATCTACTTTCAATATATTTAGGAAGCATATTGATAACATATTGATAAATATATGTCTTATATTGTGTATGTCAATGTGCAAACATGTTTTTCTATTTCAAATAGTTGTATAGATTAAAATATGTAGCAAATGGAAGATGCCTTTATTTCTATGGAAACAATGTGTGGCCAATAACTCTCAAACTGTGTTCCCCATGAAAAGATAAAGCACATATAGAGAAAACTGTTCATTTCTTTTGCTCTATTTCCTCTCTCCTACTGGCATTTTATTCACTCCTCATTTATTTATTTATTTATTTATTTATTTATTTATTTATTTATTTATTTTCTGTATTCAGGACAGTGTCTACAGGGTCTACATGCTCACTATGTAAATCAGGCTCATAGTGATCCTCCAGGTTTCAACCCCCCAAGTCCTGGGATTACAGGCATGAGCCACCATGCCCCGTCTCAGTAGCCTTCCCAGCCCCCACCGTGGGCAGGGTCTCAACCGCACACATGCTCATTCCTGGCTGCTGTGCTCTACCTAAGCAGACACTTCAGTCCACCGAGCTATCAGGGCACCTGCTTGCCTTTGTTGGATAATCTGGCAATATTACAATAAATTATTTTCATTGAAATATGTTTAGATTTCACATTTGTCATCTAAAACACCCATTATTCCTCCAGGCTTTCATGTACTACACATGATATATTTACAGATTTCCCAGTTCCTGTGCTAAAGTCAACACTGTCTGGCTAAGCATTCTAGGGGAAAACAATTCTTAAAACACTGATCCCAGAAACTGGTGTCCAGGTACTGTATCTTTAAACTGAGTTTGCTTTGGAGTCCAAACTCTGCTTTTTGGCTCTTTCATATGGCTACTCTCTGCACACAATGTGGGAAACATTCTCTTGCCATGTGCAGCACCCAGAAGATCATGATGGAGGTTTGCAAACAGTGAATGTGGTGCAGAATCTGAGCTATATTAAAGACTATATAACAAGCTATAGACTTGTTATATATTTATGGAGTTTATTTCTGAGAAGGCTTCTCCCTTCTCCAGAGAAATTTGTCCAAGAAATTGGTCCAAGATTCTTCTCCTATGCATCCTGAGTAGTAAAGTCTTTATTTGCTGCTTAGCTTATGGAACATAATCACCATATCACTATAAAATACTGTTATGACCAGCATTGCATAGGAGTGAATGATACAGTGACTTCAAAGTGGTTTCGTGTCATTCTCCCTAGGAATCAGACTTTGAGGAACTCAGGCCGAGGATGTCCACTTGCAACACTTCCATTCCTCGGCCCTGGAAGTTCATTCTGGCTGGAATACCTGGTCTGGAATCTTCCCATGCTTGGTTCTCTGTGCCGTGCTTCTTCATATTTGTCATAGCGGTTGTGGGCAATGCCACCATTGTGTGTATTGTCTGGGTGGAAAAGAACCTCCACGAGCCCATGTTTCTCCTTCTGGCCATGCTGTCAGTTGTTGACCTAAACTTGGTCGGTGTCACAGTACCCCGCATGCTGGGTATATTCTGGATGGATGCCAAGGAAATCAACTTTGATGCCTGCCTCACACAGATGTTTTTCATCCCTTCCTTTTATGTCATGGAATCTGGGATCCTCCTGGCCATGGCTCTTGACAGATTTGTGGCTATCTGGTACCCTCTGAGGTACATAACCATTCTTGATATGAAAGTACTTGTAAAGATGGCACTGGCGATCCTGGCACGAGCAATAGCTGTGCTGACTCCAGCACCCATCTTGGCAAAAAGACTGGAAAGCTTCCAAACCCGCACCATTGCTTACTCCTACTGCGCCTACATGGCTGTGGTGACGATTGCCTGCGGAGACATCTCTGACCACATTGTCTATGGCCTCATGGTTATAGTAACATCTGTGGGATTTGATTTGTTTTTTATCATTCTGTCCTATGGAGTTATCCTTCGCGCTGTCTTTCGGAGACCAACTTGGGAAGCACGAGGCAAAGCTCTTAGCACATGCGGCTCTCACCTTTTTGTTATTGGACTGTTTTATTCCCCTGTTGTCTTCTCTGTCCTGGCCCAGATTTTAGGTTACCATATGGCTCCCCATTTACAGATCATCATCGACAACCTTTACTTCTTGATTCCTCCCATGGTCAATCCTTTGATTTATGGGGCACGGACTAAACAAATGAGGGAATGGGTGTTAAGAATCTTCCGTTGTCCAGCAGACTGAGGTTGGTCTTTTTGACAGACAACGGAACTGGTGATGTGGAATTGGACATCATATTACCTTATAGGTAGAGATAATTCCTTCCATATTTGAGGCTTCATAGGAAAATGAATAACCAGTGGAAGAGGGAATATGTTTGGGAATGTAATCGGAGCATTTTTTTTCTTTTTTTCTTTTTCATGTATTTGATACAGGGGTCTCACTACACAGCTTGGACTCATAATGATCCTCTAACTTTCAGTCTCCCTAGCTCTAATTACAGGAGTGCACCACCTTGCTGGGTCTTGGTTGCTGGTTCAGTGTGCCCTGGGGGAAGCTGGCTTGACATGTGATACTGGGGGTCATCCCAGTTCCTGCGCTTGCCTAAGGAGGTGCTTAGACAGGTCAGCTACCTCACCAGCCCTGGAGCATGTTGTTCATAACAGGTTGAAATTGTTATGAAATTATTATAGCCAAAATGCTCCTTAAACACTTACATAGATAATAAACTAGGATAGTATTTTGCTCTGAACTTTATTGTATGATCTTACCACGTCATATAAATTAGAAACACTTTAGAAATGATGTTAAAATACAATTTAGGCACATATTATTGAAATTCATTATATAATTAAAATAATTATAAACATATGTGGTCATTTTTTTCATATTTGTGTCTTAACTATTGCAGTAGCACAAAATAATATATCATGAAGACTACTCTCATCAAAATAAATATATACAAATACCCATAAGTACATAAAAGGGCAGTAAGCTACTTTCTTCTGTCCAAGGCATCTGGAAAAACTAAAGGAAGAAAAAATCAAATTGTCTTTGGAAATATAGAGTATATTGGACCTAAGAGACAGGCAGCTCACCAATGAAGGAAGTATCTCGAAAATTAGTTTTGTCTTCTAAACTCAATTTTACTTTCTACCTAGCTGATTTCTTACTTTTACAATTTAATTCTCCATTTCTCTCTTAATCTATATATTCTACCAGTGCAACAAAAAACAAATAGCAAATGCTTTGAGAATCACTTTTCACATAAAACTTGAACATAATGCTTTCCAACCCAGTTTTTGAAATTTTTGTTTTACTGAGCTAAAAATCACCTCTTGCCGCTTAACATGCGGCAAGCTCTCAAAATATAGATCTTTCATTAACACTGAATCTATACAGAAAAGTTTTTCATTGCTAATAAACTCTTGATACACTGGCCAACTCTACTGGACCCCTGTATTTCCCATTTTTGTTCATTTGACTTAAATTAAATTCTTCTTAAAAACTCAAAATTGGCCAGGTTTTGTATCTCCATAAAACTAGTCACAATACTTAATTTGTACTACTGTTTTCCACTTTATACTTTTGCCACTTGCATATATTTCTAGAAGATACAATCTAATTAATCTTCATATCTCTAATTTCTCTCTTATTCAAGGTTGCTAGATTTGCAATTGGAGTTGCCATTCTCAAACACATACCTCATTTCATCCACTTAAAATGTTGAGCATTGCTTCTCAAGGTCAAAACTGAACACACCATTGTGTATTGTTACAGTTGTAACATGACTGGCCACCAACTTGCCTTGTCATATGTTCTATTCTCAATAAACCATACAGTAGGCATCAAGTCAACCAAACCTGACTACTATATTTGTAAAGAACCAAATATGTACTCCTTACTACCTTAGCCATTCTTCCTGTTTCACCTCAGTCTTTCCTAGTCAAAACTGTTCCCACATCAAGAGATATTTCTTTCAATTATTGTCCTTAATGATTATTTTAAATATTATCAGTCTGATGTTTTCTTTAATTCTGGTTTATTCCAGACGCCTTTGCCTACGATTTGTTCTGTATCATAGTTGGTTCTTCACAAACTTTGTCATTTCTGCTACAGTGACTTTCACTTAACATAGGAGGCCATTCCAGACAGTTCAGCTGTTCACAGGCTTTAAACTGACAGCTCAATGTTGAAAACTGCACTAAGAAGTAGTAGACCAAGGACTACAGATAGGAAGCTCATACTTATCTTCTCATCTGTAATTCTTATAGCTAGACGTCCTAGGTGAAGGTAGAGCAAAGGTAAGCACAGACAATATTCACCCCAGAAACATGCATTAATATATACTTGTTCCTATAGATACTTCCACTCATTTTATCTATCTGTAAACAACCTGCTGATTCTCTCTCACTCTCTCATGATTTCATATTTACATATCTGTATACTCATGCAACTGTCCTGTGATATGCACAAAAAGAACATATGTGTATGTATAACATATTAAATTACATTAATAGACATACAAAAACATGTTAATATCCTTACAGCCCTCACACACCAATTTTCAGGCTAACATGGTTGCTCAAATAAATTGACAATTTGTCTTAGAATGTTGCTACCACATGCTCTTACTCAATTTCTGAAATTCATTTATAAGCCTGCTTCCTTCTTTCGTCCTTCTTTGACCTTAACCTTTTTCTTTCTTTCCCTGAACATGGACTGCCTTTTTTATGGCTTCTAATGCGCCTTGCTTTTCCCCTCACTTTCCTCTCCACATTACAGTGGTTTCAAAATGAGGTTTCTTCAACTCTGTTTTTGAATATTATGTATGACTCTCTAGGCACCAGTGGTCCAATGTGTTCTCTGAATTCCACTTCTCAATTATTAAAATTGTCTTCTGGAGAATTACAACTTCAGAATTGAGCTATTTGATTGACTGAATTTACTTAGCTTAGTATTCTCATTCACGGTCCTACCATGGTGTCATTACAAAAAGAGTTAGAGTCTGGGATGATCTGATAGTTCACGAGAGGCACATTCCTGTGGCATGTTCCCCGAGAAGCCTGCTTCTGCAGAGCTCCTCCCTCTTGCTCTTTTCACTTATGTTAACATTCCCCCACGATAATTAAGGGCTTCAAGAGGCAAAAGACAGAAATTGCTAAGTCTGGTGTGATCTATGTGCAGAACTCACAGTAACACTTCTACAATATTCTCCTCCTCAAAACAAGTAGAGTCAGCCAAACTTCAAGCATTGATTATGAGCACCCATCTTGACAGCTGGGCATGGAATTTGCAGGATCATATAAGAGGCTTCTTTGAAAACCCTTTCTCTGTGTTTTCTCATTGTTTACATCTCCTCATATACTTTGTGTAAAGTACAGTACAAGGACTGATTTCAAGTAAATACAATAAAGAAATAAATGTATAGATTAATAGATATCGTATATTAGACAGTGACAGAGAGACTAAAAATTTTCTCCATTAGTGTATCATATTAATTTATTTACAGAGAGCTACTTCATATTGTTTGGATATCTAAGTCTTTTGACCCATTATTTGTATATTTTTCTGTTAAAAAATCAGTGGACCTCTGTTCACACAAAATATACACAACAATTTTAAGAAAAGCATTTCAGTCTAGGATAAAAATTTGATCTAATATTTGTCTGTGTTTTACATATAAAACCAAGTGCTACTTTCCCTTAAGTGAGGTGAACTGCTTCCTCTCCATATAGCAAAGAGGCTACGTTTCTTATTACTCATCTAGAAAACTGACACTTCAGATTGCTTTGTCCTAGACTTCTCAGTACATGAAGCTAAAATATTCTCTTGAAAAGATAATTAAAAATATATTGTTTTTAAAAAGATGGTTACAAAGGGAATGAGAACTCTTTTCCACAATATAGTCTTGATATACCCGGCATTTTCCTGTACCCCCTCATCTTCTG
This sequence comes from Myocastor coypus, assembly GCA_004027025.1. Lineage (NCBI taxonomy): Eukaryota > Metazoa > Chordata > Mammalia > Rodentia > Myocastoridae > Myocastor > Myocastor coypus. Next base: position 13,730 of record PVJA010028651.1, on the reverse strand, counting down.
TGTAAGCTCATCAGGGAGTATAGACAAACACACCTTCTTTTGCCTTTAAATTTTTATACGCTTAATGAATGATTTGTTATTTATTTTCCAATTCATTTAAAAATTTATTTGAAAGAGAAAAATAGAAATAAAACTAAAACAGTTTCAAAACAGGCTAATGAAAGGTAACTCTATTACCTTGAGACTGCTACAGAAGTATCGTGCAGTTCTTATTTATACCAGATGCGCTGTGCACATCTTTCTCTGGTTGGATGAGTTTCATCTACCCGCGAGCATAGCTTTTGTGAAGTATTGAGAATGTGGTAGTGTAGGAGTGACCACTTACCAGCAGGAGGCGGCATCACTGAATAAATACTTTATTATTTTTAAGCCCTCGCAAAGACAGTCTGGGGCTGTGTTCCTTAAAATTTTTCTACCTCTACTTAGAAAGAGAGCTTTCAAAATGCACAACACAATTTGCTCAGGAGGACTCTTGTGACTGATTTTCTTCTCTTCATAGCCCTACTTGCTTAATAAACTTTACTTTGGATCGATTTACAATTATTATTTACAAACGTATCACATTAATTCGCTTTTGTGAAAACTCTTTATGCTGTTAGTCTGTGTATATCATGAGATCATTGCAAGGCAAACCGTAATCTTCCCTTCACAGTCTTAATAAACATTTAAATCATATACCCACAAGAGGAGTGTGGAGCCACTACAGTGGGTGGGAAAACTAGCTGGATTAATAATAGCAGTGTGCACGTGGTGGCAGCTGTGACAGTGTCTGGCTCTTTCTGCAGAGGCATGCTGAAGGCCTGGTGTGACAAGAAAATTCACAGGAGCACAGCTAAATGTCAGTCTGGGGTTCCTGGCTTTTCTTCCCTAGCTTACGAGTCCTTTTGACTTGCAACAAAGACAACAGGAAAGAAGGCCAGGCCGTGCACACTGCAGCACCGAACCTGACCCATGTAACACAATCCCTCTAAAAACTTCACGTCTTTCCCTAATGGACTTTGGGGAAAAAAAAAGAACTTACTTTTTGTGCATTTAAATTACACTGACAGATGGCAGGCTCCCTCCAGGAACATCAGGTGCAATATTGGTCTGGAAATTGGAATCTTTTCTTGCCAATAAAAGGATTATGTTTTTACAGTTAAATAAAAACACATATTAAAAGATTGGAATACTGGTACATGATCTCCTACCATGGAAAGGATTTATATAGTTTGATCACTAATGAAAAGAAGATGACTTTTGATTTCTATGTTCAAGGAAGACCAATTCATATATATGTTATGGTAGTGTTTTAAAAACTATGTTAAACTTATGGCATCCCCAGTATGGAAAAAAAAAATGGCAACATCTCCTCATTATACATGAAGCTGGGTGTGGTGGCACACATCTGTCATCCCAGCACTTGGGAGGCTGAGGCAGGAGGAACGGTGCAATATGAAATTTGCTATACAAATCTCTCATATGCCACAACTTCCTTACAGAATCCTTTCTGATTCCTTCTGAAATATTAATGATTACTTCTTACATGTAAAACTAAATCAATAGTGCATTTCTTACAATGCACTAAATAATTATATTTGCCTTCTATTTGTGTATTATCATCATGGCATTATAAAATATACCTTTGTTTCTGAGACATATAGAAATAATAAACTCTTCGTGCCGTAGGTCCTAAGACACAGAAACATGTGAATGATAGGGAAGGCAAAAATGGAAATAAGGATAGAAGGAAAACAATAAAAGCAAATTTCCAAGTACTCAAAAAGGAACTGAAACAGGTATGTTTTATCAGGTATACAAACAGTTTACATGCAAACTTATTCTGACTGCTCTTGTCTTGGGAGGATAAATTCTGTAGGGGTAGATCACTGTGATTCCAAAATCACTGTAAAAACATAAGAAGTTTTCACCTTAAACTGGCAAATGTGTATTTTCTCTCTTCTGTATCGCTTGTGAGCTCACTTATGGGTATTAGGTTTCATAATAAAAACCTGAGCAACCTGTATTCGAAGATCTTTTGTCTTCACACCATAGACAATAGGGTTCAGGGCAGGGGGCACAAGTAAGTAGATAGCAGACAAGAGGATGTGGACATAAGAAGGCACATGACCAAAACGGTGACTGAAGAAAGAAAAAAAGGCAAGGATATAAAACTCCAAGAAGACAACCATATGGGCTGTACAAGTACTGAACGCTTTGATTCGTGCAGCTTTCTGAGGAAGGTGAAAAACTGCCTTAAAAATCAGAATATAGGAGAAGAAGACAAAGACCACGTCAAACCCTAGGATGGCAAAAGCCACAAAGAGCCCATATGATTTGTTTAGGTGAGCACCTTGTACCATCTTGACGACAGCCATGTGCTCGCAGTAAGAATGAGCAATCACCAAAGAGTGGAAAAGTTGCAGTTGTTTCAATAAAATGGGTAAAATTCCAACCAGGACTATTGCCCGAATTGCCACCATCAGTACTACTCGAACTAGAAAGAAAGGTGTGAGGATGGATTTGTGCCTCAGAGGATCACAGATGGCAATGTAGCGGTCAAAGGCCATGGCCAAGAGGATGCCAGATTCCATGCCCTGCAAGGCATGAACAAAGAAGAGCTGGGTGAGGCAAGCATCAAAAGCCATGGAGCAAGAACCAAACCAGAAAATGGCCAACATCTTAGGAGCAATGGCTACACAAAGACCTAGGTCAGTAGCTGCCAATACTGCTAGGAAGATATACATGGGTTGGTGTAAACTACGTTCTATTGGGATAATAATTAACAATAAAGTATTCCCCAGCAGAGCCAGCAGACACAGGCCAAGGAAAGGAAATCCAATCCAAAACTGCACATGTTCGAGTCCAGGGATACCAATCAGGACCACTGTCCTTGGGTTCAGGTAGGACATGTTCGTAGATCCCATGTGGCTGGCTATCACCACATATTGTGTGACCTATTCAAAGGAAAAATATCAATGGGAAGGAGAAGTCACTGCCCTCATCTTTCTCCTCAGAACACGTAAATATAGGTGGAAATTTGACCATGTGACTTTCCTTCTTTAGCTATAAATGTAATTAAACACCAGAACAGAGCTCTTGCTTATGCATCCAGAAATACAAAGTTAATATTTAGGGATGAGAATTGCAATCCAGTATTCATTCTTAAGGACTGTTTAAAGGGAAACTATGGTTTAAGAGCTCTGACTCTGCTAGCTTCCATAGTCTTCTCACAGGGTAACAGAGAGGGTAATGTTAACTTTCTCTATATCCATCTTGCAAGGCCAATTATAGTAATGAATAGAACAAATTCCTCTGTGATAATTGAAGTAATAATATAGGTCCGCCATCCCATAAACTCTTTCCAATGAACCCAAAGTTTGGAAGGTTCAGGTCATGCAGTCTTGTGCAGTCTTCCTGTGTTCTCATGATCAGGTGGTAAAATACATCTTTTCTAAACTTAGGAATTGATAGTCAGATAAGATGAAGTTTTCTTCCTTAGGTAATTTTGAGTAAATTGTTTATGGACCAGTCAATTTTTTGGTTCGTGTAGGAGTTTTGTAGTTGATTCTTTAATCAACGGTGACTGAGTATGTGGGCTGCACAGTAACTGTTGCATCATGAGTATGAACAGAATGGAAAGAGAAGTGTTCTAATGACTTAGATATCTGAAAAGAAAGAAAATTTGAGTATAAACAAGAAGCAAATCAAATATGAAGGGTCAATAAACTAGATTAGTATGCACACAAAAATGTAACCTCTTGGAAAGCCTCTGTGGATCAGACAAATCTAGGCCATTGTGCTGCAGATGCAAAGATAAGGGTTAGCAGGGGTCTCTCTCTAACCTATGTGTGTTTTCTATTTTAATTTTAGTACTTAGCAGTAAAAATAACGCGACACTTTGAATACGGTGCTGAATTTCAAATGTCTCAAACTTCTGATTATTTTTTATATTTTACTTCAATTCTTTTGTTGGAAAAACCAGCAAATAAAGTCAAAACAACATCATCTATGATGACATCTAAGTAAGAATTTTCCTGGACAATTCTACAAGCTTAAAGCCATATGAAATTTTGATAATTTTCCCATAATTGTGACAGCAACAACTAAAGATATCAACCAACTAAGGAGTATTTCTTTTTTTTTTTTTTTTTTTTTGTAACTACTTGCAAAATACTACTTACTTTCAGCATCATAAATGTTGCCTTGTGCAGATTCTCAATCTGAAATACTACAATAAATCAAAACTATTACTAATTACTATTACTATTACTACAAAACTATTATTAATTTTAAAGTTCTGAGAATATTAAAATTCTGTTAGACAACGAAAAGGGACTAATGACCGACTGACTTACTGTACAAATATCAACTTGTAATACTCAATGAATGTTTTTTTGCCACTTACACTCTACCTTTTACTTTACTGAATGTGTATTTTTAAAGGTACTATTATACAGGATAGCCTACATTTACATTTCATTTTTTAAAATTGTATTAATTTTAATGAGATAGAAATAATGAGACAGTCTCAAATAGGTTAATAAGACAGTTACAACAATTAATACATTGCACATTGCATGTCTTCATAGTAGTTGTTAAGAGTACAAGTTGTAGGCATGATATCTTTTCTAAACACTGTCAGCACAATTCTTTCTTCTCACTCAGCTAAGAGAAAGTAGCAGTATACATAGTCCAACAGTCCATAACAGTAGTGTGTTATCAGCAGAACTGGCAATGTCAGAAGCTACTGACTTCAGCCTTTTACAGCTCATCCTATTAATATGGTTTTATTTTTAATATCTCACAGTTAGACATTTCTACTGGATGGTTGAGACCAAGATAAAGCAAGACCTATTGACCTCCCTCCTACAACTTCGTATATGGTTAGATTTCTAAACTTCTGTGTAAAAAAATGTGTAATTGTTTCTTTTTTCACATTCCATAAGAGTTTATTAGAATATCAATAATGGATGGAAAATACGAGTTCCATGATATGTCTGGGGAGTTTGGTATTCACACAGTGATGTTAAGCTCAAGTGCCTATGTTATAGGGTAATAACATCACTAAGCTTCTCTTCTGGAGGGTTAATAACTTAAGTTTGCAGACCAAAAAATTAGAGAAAAAGAAAGGCTACAAAGATAGCTAATATTTTGGCCCTAGCCCTTCAAGGTCAGTGAGGACTCAGGACATAAGAAAACTTCTATCATCCTGTAACGCAGTGGTGTCCAAAATTTTCTGTTCAAGGAGATTATGGGGCTATGGAGGAAAAGGATCAGTGATACATAGTGTGCCTAAGGAAAGTCACCTCGAGAGAAAATATTCTCTTAGACATTCCCTGAGAGCAAATTGGTCAAGCAATGGATGTGATTCATCCAAATATCTGACACTGACAAAAGATTTACAAAACACTGTGCATGGTTACAAGGTAAACCCTGAGGGGATTTGACTGTCCTTGTCAGATACAAAAGTTACATTTTTTGTTATATGGGAGTATTTCTTTGAATGAGGCACTATTTTCATTCAACATAAAACAAATACACAAAAGTAAGCAAATTTCTGAAAAAGGAATTGATCAAAAACTCAATCAGAAGATGAATTTTCCATAAGGGGATAATTTAAATCAGCACAATCAGTAAGATCTGACATTTTTGTAAGCAGGAACAGTAGTCAATATTGAAGCAGAGCAGACGCAAATGCTCCTGCCCCCTGCATACCTTGGTTGAGCAAAAAAAAATTAACATGTTGAACCAATTTTGTTAATGCACCTGACAAATAGTCATACCCTTTCCTAAAGTTTTCATAAGGAGATAAGAATGTAATGGATGGAAAGACTGATTTAAAATTTTTTTCTGTGACACTAAAGTATTGTGCAACTAAGCTTTACATGCGAATCTGGTCCATAGATGTTATCCTAGTCTCACAGTGGAAAATAGTACAGGTAAAGGTAAATGAAGACAAGACAAAGAGAGGAAAGTTAGTAAAAGAATGTAAGAACTTAATATTCCTGATATAGAAAAAGTCAGATTTCAGGGAGAGAAATATGAATTTAGGCGACTGTAGACACTATAGCAGTAGAATCAGAAAACAATGCTGTCAAAGAATACTTAGAATTTGTATCTCATCACATCTTTCATGCTTTCCTGTTTGCACACACATGTGCACATGTGTGTGCATGCACGCACACACACACACACACATGCACACTCTTTGTAAACCCAGAATATCTCTTATTTTTAAATTTTAGCAAATTTTATAATCCCTCTTACATAGAAATTAAATTGGAAAAGAATTATTGTTTTCATCTTGTTCTTGCTGCTACTCAACAAAAGTTCATTAAATTTTCTTTGTGTTAACCAGTGCAACAGTTTTAAGTCACATTTGATCCTCTTCTATTGCCGAATGACATGAATCTAATGTATCTCAGGAAGTGTTCACAAAACAAGCAAATAGACATCTTAGATTCAGAAAAAGAAGATGACCAAGCCAAAGGTAGTTTTGTTACCAAGAAGTCTATTATTAAGATAATTTAACTAGCTATCTTTTTCACTCCCTCTTAAAATTTTCTATAATTAAGATTTCCTACCTATATGAACTGCCAGTACATAAAGTAGAAACTCACCCAAGAAAATAAATACCAAGCTGGAATACGAGCACAGTAAATGGAAAAGACCTTTGCTGATAGCTTTTTAGAACCCAAAAGATACTAATATCTAAGCATCTCTCATTTTCTGCTTTTAGCTCTTTTCTTCCTGGACCCTTCATAGATTCTGAGGTGATCTCAGGAGGATGTTACAGACCTGGTCCCTGGAGAGGTCATTGCACTTCTGAAACCAATCTCTACTTTGTGGAAGAAAGTTACTCTTTGTGTGAAAATTTCAAGCCAGAAAATATTTAGTTCTTTATCAGAAATAATGATAACAGGGAAATATCATTATGAATCATTTTCAGGGCATGATAAACTGAAATAATTTAAACAGTGTGAAATGAAAATCAGAGATAGAGAGAATTTGTAAAATTAAAAAAAAGAAGACAGTAGTTTGCTTTTCCAGCTTTCAGGCCTATGAAAAGTTTACAGTTGAAAGAAATAAAATAAAATTCATTTTGCACATATAATTTTACCATAGCTCTAATTCATGAAGCTGAATTTACCGCTATTAATATTATGACCATTATAACTAAACTCTAAAACTATTAATGCATATTATAATTTCAAAAATAAAAAAAGTAACATTTCTTCTCCTAGTGGCAAGATTCTATACATTTTTCTTGCCACTTTTGTCCTTTAAAACATATTTGGGGTTGGGGAGATAGCTCAGTGGTCTAAGTGCCAGCCTGGCAAGCACAAGGACCTGGTTTCAATCCTAGCACTGCATGCTCTGTGCAAAAGTGGCTACTGATACTGAGTGTGGTAGCACACACCTGTAATACTAGTGCTAGGGAAGCTGAGACAGGAGGATCATTGTGAGCCCTAGCTTAGTAGTGAGACCCTGTACCAAGGAAATCAGTAATAAAAAAATTTCAGAAGTCAAAAAAATGATATTCATACCAGTGGAGTACCACCCTACCATTAAAAAATAGTTATAAGGCATTTGTAAGTAAATGGGTGAAATTTGAGGCAATAATATTAGGTGAAATAAGTCAGACATATAAGCTTGAATATTTCATGGCTCCTCTTATATGAGACATTAAATAAAGAACAAAATAGAAAAACAGATACACACAAAATGGGGTAAAATTCAAATAATTCATCAAATTATCTCTGCCACTGTGACAAAAACATTTTAATGTTTTCATTTATATGAGTATTAGTTTATTGCAAAGAAAGTTTGTGTAATTATTTGTTTCTATTTTGTAAGAATATTTTTGGTTGGGTCTTATTGTTTTCATAATTACTTTGAAAATAATGATGCACAGTTTATAGCTGCTACTATTCTCTTATTCTTTGTTGTGAAATTTAAAGAGGAAAAACAAAAACAAATAAGAATAAAAGTTGAAAAAAGCAATATAAAACAATACATATGGTACAGCACTTTAAAACAAGAGTAAAAAAGTTAACAATTGTTGTAATTCATGCTGTGAAATTTTATGTTATTTTTCATAAAATGATAAAATTTGAAAAACCTGTGCATTAAGTGTTAATTATTTATCCTTCACCTCCTCATTCCCCACAGCCACTAGATCTCCTTCCAATATCTACAAAATCCACTTCCCTGTCTCCTGTCCTCTCTGCTTTATTTTGTTCTTTAAATATTTTATAGCTGGAATTTCTCATATAAGAGAACTTATGTGACGTTTAACTTTCTGTATCTGGTTTCTTTTGCTTAGCATTACAGTCCCAAGATACAACCTTTTTACAAAACCTGTTTTCCACTTATACTTCTTTATGACTGGTATGGCTTAGGACAAATTGGGGATGTCTGAGTCTCCCTTCTGACACCCTTTGGCCCTCCACTTTGACTTGAGAAATTGTTATTTGCAGTTAGGAAAGGTTTGTTTCTTCTTTCCTCTTGAACACCTGCTTGTTTACCTATTAGCCTTAGTGCATGGGCTAAGACCCAAATACGATATGACTAGGAGTGGCTTCAAAATATTTGTTTCCCAAGTTAGGAACAGGTGTTCAACATTCACCCTTAACTGAGAAGTCCAGCACAAGATTTCTGATGGACCCTGACTTGAATTTCATTTAAGTTCTCTAGAATACCTGCATGGGTTTTTATGTCGTCAAACATATGATTAGCATGGTTAGTTGCAAAAAGCAATTTTATTTCTACGTAGATTTTATTTATGATTATTTATTCTCATGCTATTATTGAGTGAGTTAGATTTGCTAAACTTCTGTTAGTATTTTGATATATATTTTTATATTGGATATAATTTTTAAAATATACTTAACAGATTTGGGAATCAACATTATAGTTTCCTGATAAAATGAACTGGGAGCTACTGTACTCCCTACATTTTCTGGAAGAATGGTTTTGATAATGAGTATTGTCTTGCCTGAAGTGTTTGCGATTTAATTCTCAAGGAAAGGGATTTTCTCTTCTTTGTAAGTTTTAATTTAGAAGATTCACTCATCTTATGGTAATATAGTGATTCCAATGCTCTATTTACTCTTTTCAATGTTTAAAATGTATGTCCTTTGGTCTGGAGAGATAGTTCAGCATACTAAGTGCCAGCTTTGGCAAGTGCAAAGACCAGGGTTTGATCCCAGGTCCCAAATACTGCCCCAGACCCACCCTTGGGGAGCACTGAGATGGTAAACAAGTTTGGGAATGGTGACATATGCCTATAATCCCAGCACTGGTGAGGTTGAAAACAGGAGGATCACCAAGAATCTGAGCAATGTAGTGGGGCCCTGTACCAAATACACAAAATGAAAAAACAATCATATCCATCAAGCATTGTGTTTATTTTATTTACATTGTTGCTTTCATGGTTTTTGTACATGTATAAGTCACTGCTTTTGTTTCTATATTTGCAGTAACTGCTGCTGTTCCTTTTTTCCTTAACTCAATTACTTGTTTTCTTCTCTTACTCTCTTTCTTTTCCTGATAATTCTCATATTTAATTGATTTATATTCAATAATTACATTTTTCCATATTTCTGTTAACTTATGTTACTATTTATGAATTTATAATTTTCTTTTTTGAGATATAAAGGTTCTTCAGAAAGAGGAGAGAATGAGAGAGAGAGAGACAGAGAGAAAGACAGAGACTGAGAGAGGATACATTGGTCAATAATGCTCATTCATTTCAAGAACATGTAGAACTGATGCCATAATTGGTCAAAAGCAAATCTAACCTTTATTCAAACATTTAAACTTCTAAAAGTTAAAAATAAATAACTAATATGCTTCTAAAAGTATTCATTGATAACAGCAAATATAAATTAGAAATTCATAACAAAAAGGTTTTAGAAGATCCTTACTCCTTAAAACTCAAGTGCCTGTGCATGGTGGCATACACTTGCACTTCCAGGACCTAGAAAAGTGATCTAGGATCGCTGAGTTCAAGGACCACCCAAGATGGACAACAAGACTTTGTCTCAAAGAAAAAATATCCAATAGCACATGTATCAATAAATTGTGACCTAATTTAGAAATCAGAGTGAGCAGTGACCTTTTTTTAAAATTGTGTAATAATAAAGGTGAAAAATGTGATGCATCAATATCTATGACTAAAATAAACTTATAGTCTGGGGAGATAGTTCAGTGGTCTAAGTGCCTGCTTGGAAAGTGCAAGGACCCAAATTTAATCACTGGTACCGCATGTCCTGCCAGCCCTGGAGCCCCAGGCACACCATGCACTGGCCACGAAAACCTGGTGCAGTGGTGCACATCTGTAGTCCCAACACTGGGGTGGCTGAGGCAGGAGAATCACCATGAGTCTAAGCTACACAGTGAGAACCTAACTCACTTACTATTGTCTTATCACTGGGACAAATACCCGACACCCAAAATGAAGGAAGGAAGCATACATTTAGCTCATAGTTAGTGGTTCAGTGTATAAACAGGTGGCTCCAAAGCAGAGTGACACATAGCAGAGAGCAGCCATTTATGACAGTGACAAAGTGCAAGAGAGCAAGAGCACATGGGAGGAGCAACAGCAACAATGGCTACAGAGAACAAGTCTGTCTCCCTTATGCTGCATTCAGCCTATCTGTCCCAGGCTAGATGTAGTACTCATACCCATAAACCCAGTAGATCATGAGTTAATCATACACTCTAGAAATCTACCCAATGACTGCATGAGGCTTTAGAGGGACAACTAGACATAAACCATAACATTTTGTCCCTGGATCCCCAAAGCCTCACACACATTCTTTTGTGCAAAAGGCATTTTAGTCCATCTCTAAATGTCTCCAAAATCAAAACAGTTTCAACATTGCTGAACAGTCCAAGTCCCAAGTCTCCTCCAAGATCTCAGGCAAACTCTTATCTGTGAGCCCCTATACAAATGAAAAGTTAAAGACTTCTAACATTCAATGGAACAAAATAAACATTACCATTCAAAAATGTATACATAGCAGAGTACCAAGCATTAAGGCCAAAGCAAGTCCAAAATTCAGAATGGCAAACAGTAAGTCCTGTAGTTCCATGTGGAACATTCAAAGCATTCTGCAGCAAACTGGGCTTCATGTAGCCGCACCTCCATGGCACTTCCGGTGGTAGCTCCCTTATGTTTTCTGCTAGACTGGCTTTCCTCCCTCTTAGTTTTTCCTCCCTCCTAGTTTTCCTCAGATGATCCACATTCCTGGTTTTTCCAAACTTATGGGATTTCCACCAAATGGGCTTCTCACTCACAGCTTTCAACACTGCCTTCTCTGGGGCACACTGCCTATCCTCCCAGTCCTTCTCAAATCTAGGTGGAAGCCTTCACAACCTGAGAACTGTGGTACTCTTCAAGGACCTAAAGCCAAATCCATGTGGGTGATGCCAAGTACCCAGGCTTTCTTTTCTCTTGGCTAAAGAGGCCAAGTACCTGGATTGCTGATCACTCTGAACTATATTCTGAGAAATAATTCTTCATGCCAGCACCATTCTACAACATGATTAGGCTGCTGCTATCATTCTGGAACATGGGATTTCCCTTCAAGGCAAAGTTTTGTAATTCTGAAGCTACAAAGGGTGGAGATCTGAGGCCTCTGATGATGCCCTCAGGATATCTTGTTCATTTTCCTGTACCTTCTGGGCAATGGAGATCCTCTCGACTCTATATTTGCATTCCATAGTTTTAGTAGAGCTTCCTTTCTGGAAAATCTCACATTTTAAATCATCCTGCTGAGCTCTTTGTTCTTGACTATCAACATAAATCTGCCTAAAGCCCCCCCGCAAAAAAAATATAGCCTTACCACTGCCTCAATATTTGGCTGCTTCGAAATGTATATTTTTGTAAGATTTATCAATCCATGGCACTTAATAGTCTCATGCAAAGTCTCTGGACATAAATAAAATGCAGACAAACTTGTTGCAAAGCCAAAACATGCACCATCTGGAGTTCAGCTACCAACGTAGCTCATCTTCTCAGCAGAAACTTCCCTAGTCTGGTCTTTGCAGGCAGGATATCTACCAGCCTTCTCATCAAAGTTGCAGTCAGAAACTCCCATACAAAACAGATGGAACTGCTCCAGTGCTTCTTTGTAGGTGGCATCCCCAAACCTTTCCTATGTCTGCATTCCCAAAAGTTTGTAATCCATATGGTCAAGTTAATTCACAACAATGGTCCCACTGGTATCAAATTCTATCTCAGTTACACTTCTCTCATTGCTGGGACAAATACATGATACACGAAATGAAGGAAGGAAAGGTTTATTTAGCTCAGAGTCAGAGGACGATTCAGTTGATACTCAGGAGGCTCAAGGCAGACTGGCAGCAGTTCATGGTGGTGGCAAAGACCAAAAGAGCAAGAGCAAATGGGAGAAGCAGTGACAGCAACGGCTGCAGAGACCAAGTCTCTCTCCCTTATGCTGCGTTCAGTCTATTTGCCTCAGGATGGATGTAGTACTCACACCTCTAATTCCAGCAGCACTTACATCCATAATCCTAGGAGTTCATAAAATCATAAACTCTAGAAGTTAGACCCATAACTGCATGAAGGCTTTTGGAGGACACCTGGACACAATCCATAACAGATCCTGTAATAAATAAATGAATAAATAAATAATCTAAAATAAGCTATAAATGAAAAGGGATAAAGGCCAAAAGAAATAATTTGCAATCAATAACTGATTTGTTTTAAGCAAAAAGTAAAAAGAATCACTAATTAAATGCAAAAATTTAAAAAGAATGTGGATTACATATAAAAGATATTACAAAAGATATCAGTTTTTGCCTGAACACTATTTATATATATAAACATGACCATTAGTTAGTAAATACTTTCATGTTTCAGCTTGATGATTTCGAAATCCAACAATAAATCAATGCAAGTCTAAGCTGTCACAATCCGTAGAAAGTATTTTCTTGGTGATGAATATATTCAACATTCACTGCTGGGATCCATGATGCAGTAAAAAAATCTGGGCCACACGCTTACGAATTTACCATATTTTTTACCCTATAGACAACAGGGTTGAGCGCAGGTGGCAGAAGGAGGTAGGTGGTAGACAGAAGGATGTGGGTAGAGGGGGCAACATGCCCAACACAGTGGCTGAAAAAGGAAAAGAAGGCAAGAATATAAAATTCGAGAAACACAAAAATATGAGCTGTGCAGGTGTTAAATTCGTGAGCCGAGCTTCCTTCAGGGGTAGACGAAAAACAGCCTGAAAAATCAGGCTATAGGAAATGAGGATCAAAATCATGTCAAATCCCAAAATGCTGAAGCCCACAAAAAGACCACAAATTTTATTGACTCGCGTGTCTTCTGCAGCCAGCTTGACCACAGCCATGTGCTCACAGTAGGAGTGTGCAATGCGCACAGAGTGGAATGCATGCAACCTTCTGATGAGAACAGGGAGCAGGCCCACCAGCACGACAGCTCAGATTGCCACCGCTCCCATCAGACGCCCCAGGATGGAAGGTGTGAGGATGAAGCTGTGTCTCAGAGGGCCACAGATGGCAATGTAGTGGTCAAGGGCCATCGCCAACAGAATGCCTGACTCCATGCACTGCAAAGCATGGATAAAGAACAGCTGAGCTAGGCAAGCATCAAAGGCCATGGAATAAGACTGGAACCAGAAGATGGCCAACATCTTGGGAGCAATGGCCGCGCAGAGTCCTATGTCAGTGGCTGCTAGCACGGCCAGGAA
>PVJA010028650.1:0-27411 GCA_004027025.1 Myocastor coypus | reverse complement strand
GTTATATTGGTATTATTATCTTTAAATTAGTTGCTCAGATTATAATATAAGCATGCAAAATTATATAAGCATGTCAAAACATTATAAAAATTAAAAAGGAGAGAGAGGAAAAATTAAACATTAACTTCTCCTTTCAACTAACCAATAGAAATCAGCAGTGTAATTATCCAAGTCATCCTATGTATATACACACATTTCTTTTTCCCTTCCTTCTTTTCCTTTTTTCCCTCATCCTGGTTGTTCCTTCCTTTTGAATAGGTTTTTTTTTTTTTTGCAGGCCTGGGTTCAAACTCATGACCTTGCACTTGCCAGTCAGGAACTTATGCCATGGAGCTATCGCCTCAGACCCAAACAATTTTTTTTTTTTTTTTTTTTCCTTTTTGAGATAGGGTCTCTCTATGCAGTTCAGGCTGGCCTTGAGCCCACTTCTGTAGCCCAGGCTGGTCTCAAACTTGAACTGATCCTCCTGCCTCAACCTCCCCAGTGCTGAGATTATAGGCATGCAACACCACGTCCAGCTTTGAATAGGTCTTTTTATTTTGTACCATTCAGATTTATTTACTCTGTTAGGTACTTACACTAGGGAGACAATACAATGTTTACATATGTGTGTCTGATTTATTTCACTTATGAGCATGACCTTTAGTCATATCCATTTACCTATAAAAGCCTTGAGCTTATCAAGGTTTTTTTTTTTTTTTTTTTTTTAACAGCTAAGCAATAAAGCAATATACCATTGTATAAAAACACACATCTTTTTTTTTTTTAATCCATTCTTCAGTTGATGGGCACTTGAGCTGTTTCCAAGATTTAGCCCTGACAAATTGTGCTGTATATATAAGCCGGGCGTGGTGGCGCACGCCTGTAATCCCAGCACTCGGGAGGCGGAGGCAGGAGGATCAGTGTGAGTTCGAGACCAGCCTGACAAAAGTGAGCTCAAGGCCAGCCTCAACTGCATAGTGAAACCCTGTCTCAAAAAGACAAAAAAAAAAAAAAAAAAAAATTGTGCTGTATAAACATAGGTGCAAATATATCACTGTGGTATGATGTTTTCAGTTCTTCTGAAAAAAAAAAAAAACAGATTGGGAATATCTGGGTTGAATGAAAACTTTAATCCTAGATTTTTGAGGAATCTCCACATTGATTTCCATAGTGGTTGTACCAGTCTGCACTCCGACCAATAGTGGAGAATGGTTCTCTCTAAAACACTTGTTTTTGGTTGACTTCTTTTTTATTTATTTTATTTTATTTTATTTTATTTTATTTTATTTTTGTCTTTTTGAGACAGGGTCTCGCTATGCAGTTGAGGCTGGTCCTGCGCTCACTTTTGTAGCCCAGGCTGGTCGCTTGACTTCTTTTTTAGGGGGAGGAGTTTCTCACTACTGAGTCATAGAGATCCTCCTGTTTGTACCTCCCAAGCGCTGGGATTACAGACGGGTGCCACCATGCCTAGTCTCCATCGTCGGCTCAGCGAGCTCTAGAGCGGGGTCGGCGCGGCACGAGGGGCCAGGAATCGAACCCTGGCCCCTGCGCTTCCTCTAAGCAAGTGATAAGTCCGCTGAGCTACACCACCTGCTCCTTGGTTAACTTCTTGATGACGGCCATTCTTTCCGGGGTGAGATGGAATCTCATTGTTTTAATTTGCATTTCTCAAATGACTAAAGATGTTGAATGCTTTTTCATATATTTATTTGCCGTTTGTATTTCAACTGAGAAGTATATATTCACCTCAAATGTCCATTCCAGTCCTTTTCATTAAAGCTCTGGAGACATTAGCCAGAGGAATTACACAAGAGAAGGAAATAAAAGGAATAAGAATCAGAAAGGAAGAAGTGAAATTATCATTATCACAGATAACTTCATGTTTTGCATAGAAGATCTCAAAAATTCCACCAAAAGACATAAATTTAACCAAATTCAGTAGCATAGCAGGATACAAAGTCAACACTAAAAAATCAATAGCATTTCTGTACATAAACAATATACACATTGAGTGAGAAAGCAGGAAAACCATGCCTTTCACAATAACATCCAAAAAAAAAAGAGAAATAGTTAGGAATCACTCTCTCAAAGGAAGAAAAAGATCTATACAGTGAAAATTACAGTACTCTGAGAAAAAAAAAAAAAAGAAATTGAAGAGGATTTCAGAAAATGGAGAAATATTCTTGTTTCTGGATAGGAAGACCCAGCATTGTGAAAATGGCCATGCTCCCAATATTGATTAAAATATCTTTAGGATACTTCACAGATCTAGAGAAAATATTTGAAGATTCATGTGGAACCAAAAGAGACCTAGAGTACAAAAGGCAATCCTGGGCAACAAAGGAAAGGTAGGAGAAATCACAATCCCTGACTTTAAATGACACTACAAAGTACTGTGAAGAAATCAGCAAGATGCAGGCAAAATAACAGACCTGAGGATCAATGCAACAGATTAGAAGATGCAGTCACAACTACAAATACACTCAGATGCATTATCTTTGACAAAGGGGTCAAACATTTTTACTGGAAGAAAGATAGCCTCTTTAATAAATGGTGCTGGAAAACCTGGCTCTCCAGTGTCAAAGGCTAACATTACACCTACGTCTATCACTTTGCACAAGCTCATAGTCAAAATGGATCAAAGACCATACATGGTGGCACATTCCTGTAATCTCAGCACTGGGAAGACTGAAAACAGGAGGATCACTACTGGTTACAACTGTGTAGCATGACCCTGTATCAAATACATTAAAAAAAAAAAAAAAAAAAAAAAAAAGTTTTTTTTTTTTTTTCGTGGGACTGGGGTTCAAACTCATGACCTTGCACTTGTTAGGCAGGCACTTGTGCCACGGAGCCATCTCCCCGGCCCCTCAAATACATAAAAAAAAAGGTCATAAAACATTAACAATCTACTGGAGGAGAAAGTAGGCTGAAATCTTGAAGGCATAGAGGTAGGTAGAGAGTTCATGAACAAAAACCAAACTGCACAGGAAGTACTTCAAACAATCAACAATGGAGATCTCATCTCTTTGAAAAGTTTCTGCATGTCAAAAGAAATCACCAACAGAGTAAAAAGAAAACCTGCAAATTCAGAAGTTTTATTTATATAAACTCTTGACTTTAAGACTCTCATGAGGCTCAAGTTTTGATAATTAATAGAATCAAGAGGAGAGGGAAGCTGGTGTTGATAAGATTTGACAAGAATCCTATCAAATCTCTCTCAAAGAAGAGATAGTATATGTATCAGCATAACCAGTCGCATTTATTTCTTCTGGGCAAAATATTCCAGACCACTAGATAAGGTAGTTCAGTCCTCTCCTGGTAACTTCTGCACCCATAGAAGCTAGGTTCTAGAAGCTTTTTCATATAGTACTTTCCTGTCCAAACACTTGCTAGATTCTCAAAATATCAAAGCATTGGTGATTAGTGGAAATTTTTATGTGTTAATTTTGGCAGCTTTCTGCTGACTCATTAGCCTTTGGCACCAAAGTTAAGATTTTCCTTTTGGAGAATTACTTCTCTCTGAGTGTGTTCTGGTGGAACTGTCAACCTAGATGGCTTGATCACCCCTCAACAAGGGAGACTGTAGAACCCACATCAATCAGAGTATGCTGCCTAGAGCCTGATTCATTCATCATGACAGATAGAACTCAAAGCTTACTTGTCCCAGTAGCAAGCATTCTGCGTGGACTAATACTGTAGTCCTACATGGAACCTGACATGGCCTTTGCCATTGCTGGCCATGATTCTCCTGTCACTGGGACAAGATGCCAGCACTTGAAAATTAAAAGAGAGGTTTGTTTGTTTATTCATGGTTACTAGAAAATTCCACCTGTGGTTGGCTGGCAGCAGGGGTAAAACAGCCTGGTGGAACATAGCGGCCAGGAAGCAGAGGCCAGGTCCCCAGTGACTCTAACCAGGCCCCTCTCCTGGTAGCATATTTAGTGACTGAAATCATCAATGGATGATTTCACTGGTGATTGCGGTACTTACAAGATCCAACACCTTTCAAACACATAAAATTCTGAGACACATTTTAGATCTAAGCCACAACATCCAGCCTTCTTTGATTCTGCAGATTCTCCTGTAGCCTTCAGTAAAAATTACTTTTAATTCAAGTTAGCCTGACCAGATCTCTGATGCTGACAAGCAGCAGTCTTCATTGGACAGCTGGACAATCTCATCTGGGAATTCCAGCCACCTGTTTCCATGAAGACTAAGCTATGGAGTGTACCAATAAGTACTTGCCCATCCTCTGCTGTGGCCCAGGTGATACGCTAGACATTGACGTGTGGCCTGCCTAATTCAAGCCTCCTAAGAATACTACACGCTGTGAACTGTTCTGTCATTTTGACTGAAAGCTCAAAGTGTCCTAGTCCATGCAGCTGTCACAGAATATCATGGAGCATCAAGGTTAAAGAAAACCAGAATTTACTCCCTGCAGTTCTCAAGCTTAGGAATGAAAGATCAAATCAACCAAATGATTTGGAGCCTGATGAGGGCTGCTTTCTGGTTTATTGGTGATTCTCTCGTTTGGCCTCTTGGGTCTGTTGTAGGGGTGCTAATTCATGACAATTCTGTTCTCTTAAGCCTATCACCCTGCACATGCTGTCTCACATTGGAGGCTGGGTTTCAAAAAATGAATTGGGGAAAGGGGCATAAATATCCAGTTGGTTGCACCAACGGGAAGCAAATTGTTCAAAGTCATATACTTTGTAAGTCACAAAAATGAAATTTGAACTCACGTGCAATGATCTTTCAATGTGTCTATTGCTCTCTTTCCCTTTTTTCTCCCCAATAATAATAATTCTATTAGGAATCTCAAGTTATTCCATAAGGGTAAGTTTGTTCTTCAGAATGATCAGATATTTGGAAGATTTAGGACTATAAAAATTATTCTTAGTATTGCAGAAAACATATATTTGAGCAATTATACTCTCAAAAGATTTATGGAGTTATAATGTTTCATGACCATAGAGATTAATCAATTCAACTTTCTCATCTTGCAGATAAGAAAACAGAGTCCAACAGATTTCTGTGTTGTCAAGTATTGCTGAAATTACTATTTGCTGATAATGAGGTTCAGATCCAAACCAATGTAGCTTAGCCACAAGACAGGTGGGCCTGTGTAAATTTATACAGCTCAATTAAAATCATAGAGCTGAAAGGGACCTCCAGGTCTCATAATAATGTATCCATCTGCCTCTATCATGGGGAATTTAAACAATACCAGCAGGTTGTCTTTTTCTTTGCAGCCTATAACGAAGGCAATTCAATCACTTCCTTTGTGAAGCATTAAGCACCATTCACACCTCAATCTAACAACATTTTTACATGTAAATGTGGAGCGCTTTAGGTCTGTTCACAAGACTAGTATATTCTGTTTAAAGATGTTTAAAAATATTATTTGAAATTTAGAAGCAGCCTTAAACCAGGGAATTAAAAGGGTTGTAATTGGTGACCTTAGGCATACACGATTAGAAATAACATAAGCTTTAGTCTTCAGAAGGAAGTAATTAGTGGGAAAATGGTGAAGGATTGTTTTCTTCAACCTGCAGAATAGGGACAGGGACCTTCCATAATACAGCGCAAAGCTGTTAGATCCATCTTGGGCTGCTGCACAATGAAAGAAAACGCAGCCAATGTTTACTGAACGTTTCCTGTAAGTAAGCTGCTAAGCGAAGAGCTTTGAAAATATAATTGTCCCTGGCTATTGTGGGGGATTAGTTGGAGGAGCCAACATGGAAACCAGAATCTCGAGGCTCAAGGACCTTATATAAAATGATATTTAGTGTTAATCCATGTACATCCTCCTGTATACTTTACATCATCTCTAGATTACTTACAATACCTAATGCAATGTAAATACTATGCAAAATTGCTGTTACAGTGTATTGTTTAGGGAATAAAGACAAGGAAAAAATGTCAACTTTGGCATGGGTGTTTTTTTTGTTTTCCCCCAAATATTTTCAATGAGTAGTTGATAGCATGCTTTGAGGCAGGACTCTCAGCTATAGAGCTGACTGTACAAAGACAGCCACAGCTCCTGGCCTCCAGGAGCGCAGAAACAACTTAGGGAGATAATGCCAGCGCACAAACATGTCTAGAAGGTGTCAAAAGGAAGACGCTATCAGATCTACAGAAATGCACTCTGAGGTTACACCTGGCAGGGGGAATTAGAGGAAGCTTTGAGCTGTATTTTTTTAAAAGTAGGAATATGATTCTGACAGGCAGAGATAAGAGAAAGGTTTGAAACCCGGAAAGCATGTGTGAAAAGACAGTTAAGGATGAGAGGCACTGTATCCCTGTATAACTGCTCCATTTCTGGGCCTGAATCTATCCGAGGCTTGCCATTTCTTCATTATTGTGCTTGTTTGAATCATAACTTCTCCGGGACTTGTGTAAAAAGATTAAAAATGGTCATGTTGAAAGAGTGAGATTATCGGGATTCATCCTCTTTCTTCTCTTATTTTTCACTGCAAATATATTATAGAAAATGTTTATTTTTCTTCCTTTATTTTCCATTATTTAAAATGAGGCATATTTTTATTTCTGACTGACTCATGGCAATTGTGTGTATTTATGGGGCAATGTGACACTTCAATACGTAGATACCAAGTGTAATGATCAGATCATGTACTTACTATATCTATTGCCTCAGAAACTTACTTCTTTGTGTTGGGAACATCTACAATACTGTCTGTGAGCTGTTTTAAAATATTTAGTTGTTGAGGTTGGGGAGAGAGCTCTGTGGCACAAGTGCCTGGCAAGTGCAAGGTCATGAGTTCAAATCCTGCCCCCTCCAAAAAGGAATTCAGTTGTTGTCCACTATGGTTATCCTTACTGTGCTATAGAATATTAGAAGTTATTTACCATAACTCTGCTCCTGTAACCAGTCTCTCTCTCTTCCCCAGAAATTATTTTCTTAAAAAAGATACTGTGCAAACTGGGCATGGTGGCACACCTATCCTGGCACTTGGGAGGCTGAGGCAGGAGGATCACTTCGAGTTTGAGGCCGACCTGGGATATAAAGTGAGCTCAAGGCCAGCCTAAACTTCGTAGTGAGACTCGGTCTCAAAAAACAAAACAAAAGCTATTTTATATACCTTCCAAGTCCAAGTCTTGGGTTTTGCTCCTTGGCATTAATTTCTGACTAGCTGAGAATGTTAGATTTAATTGGAAATGGTAATAGAAACTGATTTAAATATGTGTTTGTGTGTTGTCTGCACATAGGGTATGTGCTCAGTGAGAGCCTAGGAGAAAACTGTGAGGGCCCCTGGTACACACATCTTGGTTTCTAAATCACATTGTCTACCAAAATGGACCAAGGATCTTTGAGGATTAGGAGAGTCTAGGACATCCCACAGTTCTGCAAAGGAAGAAAGCCTTCCAAGTCTGATAGGAGCCTCCGACGAGTGAGCCTGGGGGTCTCTCGCTCCTAAGCATTATACTTGGATATAAAAAAGGGAAATGAGAGAGTGAAAGAGAGAGAAAAAGCATGCCTAACATGACAGAGAAGGGGTGGGGGTGGGGAAAGAGGGCAGAGAGAGAGGAAGAAGAAGAAGAGAGGAGAGGAGAAGACAGGAGAGGGTGAGAGATGGAGACAGAGGGAGAGAGGAAAGAAGAGAAGAGAAGAGAAGAGAAGAGAAGAGAAGAGAAGAAGATGGATGTCGCAGTGTCTGTAATCCCAGCTCTTCAGGAAAATAAGAAAGGAAAATTGCAAATTTGAAGCCAAACTCTTTACCTTTCCAGTAAGTCCTTGTTTCAAACTAAATGAGAAAAGGACTAGCATTGTAGCTCGCTGGTAGAGTGCTTACCTAACATGAGCAAGGTCCTGGTTCAATCCTAGCACCACATGAAACAAAATAAAAGGAAACAAGTGAAAAAAGAGCAACAGCTCAACATTTTTTTTCCTTTAGTTTTTATTTTTCATCAGCACATGTTTGTGCTATGTCTCGGTTACTTTCTTCTCATTGCTTAGACAAATAGTTTTCTCTCACTGCTGGGACAAAATAGCAGACACCCAACATTAAGGAAAGGTTTATATAGCTCACCATTTGTGGAGGTTTCAGTCCACACTCATCCATCTGGCTCCAAGATAGAATGACATGGCAGAGAGTGACAATTCGTGGTGGCAGAAACCAGCATAAGCATCAAGAGCAAAGAGGGAGCAGCAGGGGCTGAGAGCGAGCCTCTTTCTCTCCCTTACACCTCACTCAGGCTGTCTGTCCTGGGGCAGTGTAGCACTCACACCCATAATCCCAGCACTGGATCATGAATTAATCACAACCTCCAGAAGCCACCCTGCATGAGGCTTTGGGGGGACAGCTAGACACAAACCCTAACGTGTGCTATGTCGATGGCATTTGTGCCGAGTTGGCGCCTGCACTTGACACGTCTCAGCTCTTCTTCATCGCCTTTCCCGTCCTTCCATCTCTTGATCCTCTTCCTATTGCAGAAAGATTTTTCTACGGTTAGACATCTTGTTGTTTGCTTTTTGTATTTATGTGTTGGGTTTCTAATATAAGAAAAATCATGGCATATTTAAACCCGTGTGTTTCTTTCATTTAATAATATGGTCTCCAGGTGCATCCATTTACCTAAGAGTGACTCATACACTCCTTCGTGTATAAATACGTTTTTTTTTCCATTCATCCGAAACCACTAGACATTTTTCATGGGCAGGTTTCCAGCATACCAGCAGTTATATCTATTAATATTTATCATATTAGAAGCTTGAGAAATATATCTACTACATATTATTTCCATGTATTACCATGGTAAGGTCCACAGGTTTACTCGTTTCTCTTTTTGAACTTTTATTTTTTAATTTTTTTTTAAAGTATAACATCCAGTTTATTATTTCTTTCTCAAGAGAGTTTTCTTCACTCCACTGAGACCCAGCTGCCCTTACATGAGCTTTGCTGGAGGTCGGGGTGCAGCACCAGCAGGTCTAAATCAGGGTGGAGGTGTTCGGTCCTTGGCGGGCTTCACGAGATCGACTCCTGACCACTTTGCTGTGAACGGCACAACTGACACAGTAACGCAGCTTCACATACAGCTTGGGAAGCGCATAACCGTCGAAGACACTCGCTTCGGAAACATCCCTGATGGTGGCGGCAGCCTCCACTATGTTCCGAATGACAAACTTCTCAATGGCCTCATCCTTCGGTGTGCACTGAGGGCAGTTTGTACAGCAAATAGGTTGCACATGACCGCAGCCCCACGACCGTTGTTTCTTCTTTTTTTCGTCATCTTGGATAGGAGGGCCCGAAAGAGCTCTTTTTGAACTTTTAAAAAATCGTTTGTTTACCTTATTTGATTTTTTTATACAATAAAAATGTATCATGTTCATAACTTTTATACAGTTGATGACACAGAGCAGTACAGATTGTCGTGCATGTTACATGCACACACATCAAAGTCTCATTGAATTAAAAGCAAAATGAAGGATCCAGAACAGTGTGGTCTGAAACCAGCTCATAGGATTTTAGAATTTAACAAATAATAAGGAGTGTGAAATTTCAGACCACAGCAGTGTTGACAACAAAAGAATGATATGTACGAGAGTGCATACTGCCACATTAGTAACAGTATAAGTTGTATGAACAAAGTCCAAACCTAAACATGAATGCAAAACAAATTTCAAAATCAAGAAGTAGATTGGAGACCACACGATCAATTAAATGCCTATTTTAGAGAAATACCTAGAACACAAAAAATGATATTTACTAACAAAGATTTCTTATATATATATATTTCTTTAGTTCTCTTATATATTCCTCTGGAATTAGAACATTTAGGGGGTCGAGGAGATAGCTCTGTGGCACAAGTGCCTGACTGGCAAGTGCAAGGTTATGAGTTCGAACCCTGGTCCTGCGGGGGTGGGGGGGAAGGACAGCGAGATGGCTCAGTGGTCTAAAGCACCTGCTTAGGAAAGCTTAGGTAACTGCAGCGACTGTGGTTCAATTCCTGGCACTACGTGCTGCGCCATCTCCACCCCTAGGGCAGGTTGAACTGGCCATGATTAAAAAAAAAAAAAAAAGAAAGAAAGAAAGAAAGAAATTTGATCATTTAAGCCGGGCATGGTGGTGCATGCCTGTAATCCCAGCACTTGGGAGGCTGAGGCAGGAGGATTGGTGTGAGTTTGAGACCAGCCTGGGCTATAGTAGTGAGCTCAGGGCCAGCCTGAACTGCATAGCGAGATCCTGTCTCAAAAACATACACACACACAAAATTATCATTTAACAATGGGAATGTGCTTTAAGACTTTTTCCCTAAAATAATCACAGAATTTGAGAACAATGTATACACATTTATTTTAGAGACATATTCCAAACTCAAATTTCCCCACATTCAAATTGATAAGGACTTTGACAGCATCTACACTGAATTCTTTCTTTTTTAAAAAATATATATTATGGCCAGCTCAGCCTGCCCTGCAGGGGGGATGAGGCTGGCACAGAATGTGGTGCCAAGGATTGAACCACGGTCCCTGCAGTTGCCTAAACTTGCCTAAGCAGGTCCCTTTTAGACTGCTGAGCCATCTCGCCGGCCCCCTACACTGAATTCTAATCTTGCAAAGAATTAATTTCTGAGTCAACCAGCCGTAAGGCCAGGACAAAGCATTATTTATGGTTCATGAAAACAGT
This sequence comes from Myocastor coypus, assembly GCA_004027025.1. NCBI lineage: Eukaryota > Metazoa > Chordata > Mammalia > Rodentia > Myocastoridae > Myocastor > Myocastor coypus. Next base: position 16,777 of record PVJA010028650.1, on the reverse strand, counting down.
TGTGTTCCTGAGGCACAAATCATAGAACTACTGAAATTACCAGCCGGACAAAACTTGGAAGATAAACCGATCTATTGATAGATGAAGTCCCTCATGGCATAATGTTGGATTTTTGCATTCGTCCATTTATGAGCATAGAAGCTGCTTCTGAGATTTAGCTATTAGGAATCGTGCTGCTATAAACACTGGTAGGTAAGTGTCACCGCAAGAGAATGTCTTTAAATCTTTTGGGAAGCTGCCTAATCAGGGAGCAGCTGTGTCAAATGCAATTTCTAGCTTTAGGTTTTTGAAGAAGCTCCATACTGACTCCACAGTCAGGTCCTAGTTTACACAGCTACCAGCAGTGTAGGGTTTCCTCCCTCTCCCCACTCACAGCACCACTGGCTTTTGTTGTTATTGGTTTCTTAAAGATGGTCATTCTTTGTGAAGTAAGATTTAACCACAGGATTGTTTTAATTTTCACTTCTTTCATGGCTTGCAACTCTATAGGGAACCCCTTTGTGGTCCTCATCTCAGTCCAAGAAGTTTATATTTATTTTAGTTTTTTTCTTGTTTCAGAACTTTGTTTGTTTGTTTGTTTGTTTATTTTTATGGCTGGCTCAGCCTGCCCTGAGGGCAGGGCTGGCGCAGCATGTGGTGCCGGGGATCGAACCATGGTCCCTGCAGCCGCCCAAGCTTTCCTAAGTAGGCACTTTAGGCCACTGAGCCATCCTGCTGGGCCCCAAGAAGTTTATATTTATAATCCCAAAGATAAATTATTGGAATCCCACCAAATTAATTCCAATCTACCACATCCAGTGCAACCCATGGTGAGAATGAAGACACTAAAGCTTATTTATAATTATGGGTAGCCAAGGAGTCTTAAGTCTAGTCACAAAGGTGGCTTTCTGGAAAATGGTCTCCACCTAGGACCAAATACAGGTTTTATTCACTCATGAAGGAGGAGTGCCTTGAGGATGAATGAAGGAGATCTGCAGGAAGTAGGTGAGTACTGTGAGCTGCACCAAGTAGGAGGCCTGCATTTACCTCTGTCTTATGCAGAGAAAGGTATACAGAAAAAGTAATTTGCATTGTACTATTGAGACAGTATGTAATGTTTAGGGGTCTGGTGCTTCAGCTCTGATGTGTAATCTCTCAAGCCCCAGGAAGCCATAGTCTCTATTTCTAGGCTCCGTCCCAGCCCATGCATGGAGCATTGTGGCTCTTCGTTCTGTCTCCACCTGACTCATATTAAAGAGCTGCAAGTGAGGGTTATCAGGGAAATATACATACCGTCTTCAAAGACTACCACCAGCACCTTGGCTAGACCAATCTGTATTGCTGAAGGCCCATTGAAAGGATAAGGTAAAGTCCTAGCCAGCTCTGTACCTATCAATACAAGCATATAGGGTCAGGCTCAGCCAACATGGAGACCATTGCTTTTCTTTCAAGGAGAGCTACTCAGCTGGCCTTCCACAGGACTAAACACTCATTTGGCCATGACTGACTTCTCAATAACTGTCAAGAGAGGCAAGAAGGAAATACTAAGCCTGTCTTCTGAGGAGGAAAAGTAGTCTTCTCTGGTTAAGGAAAGATTTGCCCCGCAAAGTAAGAGGGAGTAAGTGTTTTGGGTTTTTCATTTGAACCCTTTGGAACAGCTAGAACTCAACTATCTTTAGGACACAGAACTTCGTGTGATTGAACCAAATAGGGAAACAAAAAAAAAAAAAAATTAGACCAAATATCAACCTTTTGCACTTCACCCTGAAATGCTCAGGACAGAATTTTCAGTGGATTCCGAAGTGCTTATGTAGAAGTGATTGGGCCCAAGGCTGTCTCCTCCATGCCACAGTGGCACCCTAGAGCTGCTTCCTGATTCCAACAGTAAAGGCACATGTTTGAGATGCCAGTGGTGCTGTTCAGCTGCCATCACTTTAACCTCGTGGTTCAAATTAGCTTCCTTAGTGTGGAGAAAACCTCACATACTTGGTGTGGTGATGTACTCTGAAATCAGTGCCACGACCTTTGGGCAGTCAAAGATGTTGACCTGCCTGCGTGTTGTTCTGTTGCTGCCCTTATATTTCCAGTTTATGCTTTTTTTCCAGTTAGCCCTGCATTTTTCTCCTGGGGGCAGGCATGATAGCTCAGTGGACTAAATGTCTGCTTAGGCAAGTGCAGGGGCTGGTTCCATTCCCTGTACATAGTGCGGCACTGGCCCCAGCCCCCTGGGTGCACTGAGCCAGCCAATGAGGTCCAGTGTGGTGGGCACATGCCTATAATTCCAGTGCTGGGGAGACTGAAAACAGGAGGATCACTATGAGTCTGAGCTGCACAGTGAGACTGTATCAAATACATTAAAACAGAAACAAAAATCTCCCTTGGATTTTGGTTTCTGATTGGAGTTGGCCAGTGTGGGGTTGGGGGCACTCCAGAAGAAATTACGAGGGTGGCGGAGAGAGATGGTGTTCATTTTCCTACCACCTCACTGCTTGTCTAGGTGGAGGCAGTGTTCCTTACACAACTGGACTCCAATTGGGCCCCCCTTCTGTGTCCCAGCTCCTGCAGCATGTCCCAACAGCCCTGGGGTGCTCGGGCCTGGAATACCGGCCTCGGTTCCTTGTAAGCTCCGCCATCTTGGTGTTTTCTGTTCGTCCCCATATCCTAAACAGTCCCTTCTGGCAACCTCTGCAGCTGCTTCTGCCTGGCCTCTCACTGACTCAGCCTGAACCTCAGCAAGCCCTGACTTTCACAGGACATCAAAGCTAGAGAAACAAGTGGGACAGTGTGCTGAGACGTGGATCAGCCAAATGCAAGAATTGACTGTAGACTTGTTTTTTAAAAATTAACATTATAAAAAAGAGACAAAGGTAGGAAAGTTCCTCTAGATTAAAATAAGCTTAAGAGATACAACTATTGAACATAGGATCTGAACCTTGCTTGTGAAAACCAGCTGCAGTTTTTTTGGGTGAGTGGGGATAACTGAGCAAAATTTAATATTAACTGGACTTTAGATACTGTTAGAGAATTTTTAATAGGCAGGCGCTTTAGTCCCCTGAGTTATCTGGCTGGCCCGAGAATTACTATTTTAGATCGGATAAAGGTATTGTGATTTTAGACGAAAGTTCTGTTCAAAGAGATGTATAGAGATATTAAAATTGGAATCTTACTATGACTGAACCTGCTTTCAAGGTGCATAGCCAAATAGGTAACCATTCAGAAGTGTTAACAAGTGCTAAGTGTAACTCACGGGACTACGGTGTTCACTGCACTATCTTTTCAACTTTTCTGTAGGTTGGAAAATTTTTCGTTTTAAAATAAAATGGTGGAAAACATGAAGCGAACACAACTTCCACCTCCCTAGAAATGGCTTCTCTTTCTCCCAGTGCCTGTAGCTTCCTCACTTCCACGGTTTCCCTCACTGCCTGCTCCGGCCGCTCCACGTGCGTGCAGGTGGCCCGGGTGCTTCCACTGATGGAGCACAGAAGCTCATGTCCAAGGGTATTTAAGCGTAGCCCTCCCTAGCGACCGGAGGCCTGTGGGCCAGAAGATTTCTACTTGTGTTTTCATTAATAGAAGGGAAGAGGTGTGTGAAGCCGGTCTTGGGTGGTCAGGAGCAGTGTGGAGGCCCTCCCTGGGACGAGCGACAGAGACAGCGGGCCGAGGCTCAGCCCACTGAGCCTTTCTGCGGCCTCCGAGAAGCCGCCTCCAGGAGGACTCAGGTGCGGCCCATCTTCCCTCTGATGGAGGGCAAGCCAGGATTGCATTAAACCTGAATGGAGAAGAATTTAATTTCGAGTCAACTGGTTAATGAGATCTACTCTTGTGTTTGTCGAGCTCAATTTAAACAGCATGTCAACACATAAAAATGAATGTGTTCTCTTCCTGGATAACATTTAATCCTTTTAAAATATGAATGTATTTATAGAAGGAATACGATTGAGTAGAAAAACAGGACAATTTTTATCCACTTGATAGTACTTCAAAGAAGCCAGGTGTTTTGAACCACTTTTGAACATAAGCCTAGAATCCAAGAAAAATTACCTCTCAGAAAATTTCTGTTATTTTATTTTTGTGGAGGAGTTTATTGCAGCCGCCTCAGCTATCAAAACTCTTACATCCTGTAAGCATGCTGGAACCACCGGGGTGGTCAAGGACAGAGAGAACAGCTCTGAATCAGTGGGGGAATGTGTAGGACTATGTGGGCGTGCGTGCGTGCGTGCGTGCGTGCCTGCGTGCGTGTGCTTGCGTGCGATACAGCTGCTGATTGTCTACGCAGAGACCACTGTCCGTCTTATTTCCAGCAAAGGGAACCTGATCTTCAGGGGCCTCTCATCACCTTCTCATTTGCCAGCCTTTGGGTGAAAGCTCAGCAGGCCACGAGGGCAGGGCTTGAAGGTGGGGGAAGAGCATCTTTCCTGTGAGGCCTGCGCCAAAGGCTTCCCTGCTCTTTGCTGTCTGTTAGATGCTGCTGTCTGAGGGGGCAGCAGCAGCCAGCTAGTAGCGCGTACCAACTTCTACTCCTGTGCTGCGACTTCCGCCACTACAGCCGCTTTGTACTGTCAGCAGCTTGACCCCTGGATGGCCAGATTCCTAAAGAGTGAGCCACTGGCTCTTGGGAGTCTGGGGGAGCCAGTCTCCCCACCCCAACTGATAGCTCAGGGTTGCCGTGTTGCTGTCATGAGAAGAATGGACAACAGGGCGGGGATGGCAGAGCAGAAAGGGGCGAGGATCTAGGTCTTTAGTGACACCTCTAAGCTGGGGAATTAACTGACCCTGGAGTCTTCCTAGCTCTCCATTTCTTAGTAGCGAAGTGAATAAATATAGTCATTTTCAAAAGGTTGTTGAGTTGGTGTTTGTGTGTAGCGAGTCTGGGCTAGATAGCAGCTCTCTGCGGGTTCCCACCTGGTGGAGGGTGAGGAACACAGCAGGGGCCAAACGGAACACTGGGAAATGAAAATATTCAGCGGGTGTCAGGAAGGGGGTGGGGGGCAGGGAAGGGAAGGACCATCCGGACTGAAACCGGACTCTGGCCAGCGAGAGAGACAGGACGGATGGTGGCGGAGGGCCAGCAGGCGGTTGGTGCCCTTGCCAAGGAGGCTTAAGTTCAGGGCAACACTCTAGGGAGAGCAGGCAGCTGGTGCCAATCAGGAAGCCGGAGAAAAGCCCAGGGTTAAGGACACAGTACCTTGGGGTGCAGAACAAGAGGTGTGTGGGAGAAAGAGAAACTGTGAAGAGAGGCAGAGGCGTAATTCCAGGGGTCTAGGCTACTCCCTCAGAAGCAGACCTTTGGGAAGGGTTCCCTGTATTCCACAGGCAGAGTTAGAATCTGCGGTGAAGCTGATGAGCTGAGACAGAATTTGGGGGTTGACAGTGACTGTTAGAGACCGGCAGAAGGAAACTTCCTAAGGCAATCTCAACACTCCTTGTGGTGTTATATACAAACACTGCTTGCTCTTCCTTTCTAGTCCTTCAAAAAGAGCTTCAGTCCTGGAGCCCCACACTCTTACATAGTTATAATTTCCATGGTCCTGAGATTCACCCTGGGAGCCATGTTTGGCTATCCGCAAAGGGCTCTGTCTCACCTTGCGTGAGGAAATCGGATTGCTCGTTTGCGGCAAAAGTCATTTCATTCCTGTTGTGAAATGCCCCTTGTGCGGTGCGGTTTCTCCTATGATTCACTGACTCTTTTCCTTTCTTTTCTTTTCCCAACTACCCAGTAACTCATTCTCCCGTCTGTTCTGAAGTAGCCCTGTCTCACTCCCTGAAAGGCTGCCTGGGAGGGGCCTTTCTAATTGAATTGTCTGGAGGAAGTAGGTTAGGGAAGAATGAGAGCTGATGTGTCAACAGATTCTCTGGGGATTTTCAGAGCGTTATTTTCCTTTCTGGTGTAGCTAGAAGCCAAAGGACAGGAAACGTGGGTTCCTTCACCCTCTGTGACTGCTGGAAGCCATGGTTAGCGAGTTTAATTTATCCAGTGGGCTGAGCTCTGTGACAGTGTCATTACTAGAGCATAATTAAGGCCAGGATCCTATAGAAGAGGAAATTCTCAGGAGCGATGTTCTCCCTAGTTGGCGCTGTTTCTACCTGTCTAAGAAAGCTTGGCTTGTTTTACTAACATCTCTTCATTTTGTGAGATGCTCCAGAGAGTAAGGATAAAGAATGCCTTTCTGCAAAGCAAATCTCATCATAAAATCAAAAGGCAATCATGAAAACAGGAACTATTGGCAATTCTATGACTAGACCAGGGCTAGTTTATTCACGAAAGCTTTCTACAAATCAATAAGGAAATGACCATGAGCCCAGAAGAAAATTTACCAACAGTAAAATCCAAAGAAAAAGGAAGAAATGTATCTTAAACATTGTCCAAGAAGTAAGGGCTTGTAGGGGAAATGGGTTTAATGCAAGCTGTAGAAGTATATAAGAGTTCCTAAGAGTGGCTTATGGTGGCCACGTAAGGTCAAATGTAGAAGAGAATAAAACACACTGGAAGTCCAAAGAACTTAGTTGAATTGCAAGTTCAAGGATAGCCTGGACAATTTAGTGAGACCTTACCTCAAAGAAGAAAATAAAAGGGCTCAGAGGTTAGCATAGTGGGTTAGTGACCCTGGGTTCAACCTCAGTGCTATTAAAAAAAACCAAAACAAAACCACAAACAAAATGTGTAGAGAGAAGTGCTCTCTTATATTCCTCATGGGAACATAAATTTATATACTCTTATGAATGGTTATTTTGAAATACCCTTTAAATCTGTGATTATCTTTATGCTTCAATTTATTAAGCCAGCTTTAGGAATGTACTCTACCTATGTGGAAAATAACATGCGCTTAGTGTCACATGTTGCAGCCTGGTTTATAAAAGTAGAAGCCTGGCAATAATCTAAATATCAGAAGGAGTTAGTAAGCCATGACATCTCCAAGTAACAGAATATGATGCAGGCATAAAAAATGAAGATGCTCTCTATGTACATGCACTGAAATATCAACAAGCTATTTTGTCAGTAAAAAAAGCTGAGGGGTAGAAAATTAGGTAACAAAAGAGGAGAGAAAGAATATCAGGTATGTATGTATTTGATTCTATATGCATGAAAACATGTCCAGCAGGATAATCAAGAAATCGATAATATTTAGCACCTTAGTGGGAAGGAATTGGATCTCTGAGACATAGACCAGAAGAAAGAATTTTTAAAGTTTTGTAGCCCTATTGTTATTTTTAAAAGATGTATGCTAGAATATAAACTAGTTTTTTGAGATAGGGTCTTGCTATGGGGTTCAGACTGGCCTTGAATTCACTGTAGAGCCCAGGCTGGCTTCAAACTCATGAAAATGCATCTTTAACCTTCTGAGTGGTGGGCTTATAGGTGTGTACTACTACAGCTGACTTCTAGAATATGAACTTTTTAAATAACAGAAAGGTTCTGAAATATGTATCCAAAATGACTGAAAGCTGCTTTATCTACATGACACCCTCAGTTTTCCCCTTCAGCACATTTTCTTGCTGTCATGAGAAGCTGCTTATACTCCATGTGTGCATTTTCCCTGGTCTTCTGGGGGCCACACATTTTCTCTGCTTTTCACCTCATTTGGCTCCTGAATTCTCTTGTAGTTGTCAAGCCTCACCTGCCCAGAAGGATGTGACTGCACAGGCCTCTGCTGCAGTGGGCCACAGTAGGGACAATCACCTCCATTCTCAATCCAACACCATCTCTGCTAGGAGTAGAAGATCATTGCATGTCAGAAGGGGGAGTGTTGCTGGAAGTTGATCTTCCCTGTGAGGAAAGAGAGAAAGTGCGGTCATTCTCAATCTCCCCAACACAGAATCAAGAGCTGGAATCCTTCTCCTGCTCTAGAAAAGAAGAAAAAAACTCCAGAGCTCCTTGACCCTTCAGTGAAAGTAAAAGAACCTTTAGGACCAGAGGCCACATCTACCAACGACCTCCTGAAAGTTCCTAAGCTGGAATTCATGCCAGAACCGAAAGAACCTTCTTCAGAAAAAAAATTCCGAAAAAGAAAATGAGCTGACCAAGATCTTGGTTATGTTCCAAATCAAGGTCATGGATCCAGTCTCTCTTTCCTCCTACTTGACTAAGAAGGCGCCATAGGTCCTAGCCAAGATCCTATTCACCTAGAAGGTGGCCACACCCAAGAAGGAGACCATCTCTTCCAAGAAGAGCCCCACCACGACGACTGTCGCCTCCTCCAAGGCGTAGAAGGAGTAGATCTCCAGTAAGATGAAGGAGACTGTCACCAGCATGGTTCCCTGGGAGCGGTGCATCTTCCTTCTCATCTTGTTCCTGGTCACCACCACAGAAACCTCCCAAGGGGACATCCAGCACCCCTTGAAAAACTCGAAGGTCATCTCGTTTAGCAAGTCCTCTGAGGCGAAGGCACAGACCGTTCCTGCCAGCTACTCCACCACCAAAACCTCGTCATTCCTCAACACCCCAGCAGGCAAACTGTCCAAGAAAAAGCCACATTTCTGGGTCTCTGGGAAGAATTTCAGGTAAAGTGACAAAACACAAAGTTACTGAGAAAAGAGAATCACCAACACCAAAGCCTAGCAAGGTAGAGGTACGTGAATCTGAAGAAGATAAAGGTGGCAAATGACTGCAGCTGATTCCGTGCAGCAGTGATGCCAGGACAGATGACAGAACCAGTGCTCTTCATCTGACTCTGGCTTCTCCTCTTTTTCTGAAGATGAACGACCTAAGCGATCCCATGTGAAAAATGGTGAGGTGGGCAGGGCGCGGAGACATTCCCCTTTCCAGAGTGCATCTGCATCCCAGGAAAGCGCCAGAAAGAGAGCTCCCCTCAGTAATGACATTCGCTTAATGGCGTTTGCTGACACTATGTGGTCATGATGGAAGTTCATAGCTTAAAGGGTGGGCTGCGGGATTATATTAGGATTTGGTTAAATGAGAAGCGAGGTTTTGTTTGTTTGGGTTTTCATATTTTGGGGTCTTTGTTTTTTTCCTTTGTCGGCAGTTGCTAGTATTCAATGAGAGCTTGGAAAATGAAAGCACTATAATATTTATATGCTGAGAGAACAAACCACTAATGTAACAGCACTGACTCCTGAATATCTTTGAAAACTTGAAAGTCTCTTCCCTGGTGTGATTTAACTCCATTAAAATAACTGTTAGTAAATAATTTTTTTTAAAAAAGTGGGTGTATAGGAAGTGAGCTAGTTATCTTTGCAGGTAACCAGGTAACTGGCAGAGCTGGGTTAGTGACTTATGCTGTGTGTGTTCACGAGTGCTGGAGAAGGTCATTTTAGGAGCTGGAATGGTGGAGACGGGTGACTGCCTACAGAGAACAGCAAGAAGAGAATGTCTTGCGGAGTGTGTGATTGCCAGCATTGGAGGTCTGGGTTCCAGTCTTTTTAACTGGTGATGAGATTTTAGAAAAATTTTAGGATAATGTATCTCCTCAAGAAAAGGGGCTCTATAATGACGGGTGAAGCTAACGCAGCCAGCAGTCCACCAAAAGCTCTCTTTGCTTTCTTTTGTGATAATAGATGTGTACCTGGATATCTGGCTACTAACTTTTCCAAGTCTCTCTGGTTGTTACCAGTAGATGTGGCCAAAGGACGGATGTCCTGCTAGTGGAATGGGAGCAGTGGTTTTGTGTCACATTTGGCTGTAGCATATAGTAAGAGTGCTCCATACTCCCTTTGTAGAATCCAGAGCAACACAATCTTGACCACAGATGAAGACAAGATCATAGGGGCAGAAACGAAATGATATGGGTGAAATGAACACAAGGGATAGAGGGCTCTTCTCCTCCAGAACACCCCCTTTCTGTTACAGGAGAGGGAAATGAACTCTGATGTTCACAATATTCCATTACTGCTGAGTCTCCTCATTATGACAGCCTTGCCTTGTGATAACCTAGACAAGTCACTTTATGTAGTAAGTTTTAGAATCCTCCCATTACTTAGACATGAAGCTGTCATTGAGATGTCTACAAAAGTGAAAGCCTACCCGTGATAGAAGTTTTGTCCTCAGTGTATGATGAGGGTGGTGGTGGAACCCGTAGGAGGTGGAGGCTAGTGGGAGATTGCTGAGTTACCAGAAGGTGTAAACTCAGATGGGATTAACATAGTTCTCATTGGAGAGTGTCTCTCTAGCTTTCTGTCCTTATGTGTAATCTCTCTGTCTCTCATGAACTTGCCATTGTAATGGCAGCTACATGAAGTCCTTGAAGAGCTAAGCCAATGACATCATCATTCCTTTGAGTCTCTTAGGCTGTGAGCTAAGTAAATCTTTGTTCCTTGTAAGTTACCCTGCCTCAGGCATTTCATCACAGTAACACAAAGTGGACTTAATACAAATACCCAACTCAGATGAGTTAAATTAATAAATGGTATTGCTTTGCTCCATAAAGGGGAGTTTTAAGGATTAGAGAAAGCTTTAGGGTTGCTGTATTCAGTATCTAATGGCATCACCAAATCATTTTTTCCTATTACTTGGCTCTGCTTTTTGGGAAGTCAGCTTTACCCTAAGGCTGTTTGTCCTAGAGGAAGCCAAGTAGTTATGGCAACTCCAGACTTCCTACCCCTTCCAGGATACAGGAAGGGAGAAGGAAGGAGAGGAAGGAGAGATGGCATAAATAAGCTTCTTTCCATCATCTCCAGAAAACTTATTAGTCCAATTTTGGACACATGAGTTCTCTGAACTATGACCAGGAAAATGGACTTAAACTGCTCAGTTTAAACGCAAGTCACTTGACCTACTCCTAGAACACGGACAGATCAGTTCTGGTATGATGTGAGAGTTGGAGTGGGTGTTGGAGGAATATACGTAATGCAGGGACGTAGTGATTCCATTTAAAGATTAAATGCAATGAGCTGACATATGTCAAGGGCCAAGCACAATACTGACCCACAGTAGGTAGTCAATAACTGTTAATGTCTTCTTCCTCTCTAGATCTAGCTAGCTGTGCTGCCAAGTGGCATAGGAAGAGAGAGGATTTCTCCTTTCCATGTTTCAAGACTTCATTTGTAAGACAGGATTTCAGTGTCATCTCTCAGTTTCAAGACTTCTGTCATCCATAGCTATTATGGCTGGGAGTAGCCCATGGAGGGTACCACCACCTGACACTCCATTCCCAGGAGAACGAATAAAGAAAGGTCAGGTCCCACCCTTTCAAAGGCTTGCTACCTCATAGAGGATCACTGGGCTCTGCATTCTTACACATTTGAGAACTCAGAAGGAGCTGTTATCTTACCTTACCCTGCTGCCTGCAATGCAGTGGGCGTTGGTGGATGTGTCTGGGTCATGTTCTTGGCTTTTCCTGACTCTATGCCCTTGCTTGAGGCTATGTAGCAGAAAAAAAGACTGTAGGCTGGAGCCCAAGACCTCACTCCATCCTTCACTACCTGTGTCCCCGTGTAACTTATTTTTGCTTCTGTTTCCACACATTAGGGCTTGACTGGTTCTACTAATTGCTTACACCTGGTGTTGGGAGGCTCAAAGAAATAACGTGCTTAAAAGCATCTTAAAGTAAGAGGCATTTTCCATGAAAGGGATTGGTTGGCATAAGAGTTGAAATACTTTGCTGGTGCATACTTTTCTCCTGCTAAGGGCCACCCTGCCTGAGACTTGAGAAATGAGAGGGGCTGAGAAAGAGATCACACTAGGTTTAACGAACAACTTCGCATTATCTAGGTGTGCTTATTACAGATATGGTGCATTAGCTAATTTAATCCTTTAAGAAGCACTCTTATGTATTAGTGCGCTAGTTTACAGATAAGGAAAGTGAGTCTGAGAGTGGATGATTGACTAGGCCAATGTGACATTTAGGAAGTGTCAGGCCAGGCTTTGAAGGTTAGGTCAGTTTACCCATCAACAGAAGTGAGGCCATCAGTTGTTTTGGGTAGAAAAGACGTGATCACCAAGGATAACATACTGGGTAGACCAGCTTATAGGACAAAGGCTCATCCAGCAGTGTAGACAAACTCTTTCATGTACCACTCATCTATCTGCTCCACACCCACTTACTGAGCATGTCACATGTAATAGAAAACTGTGCTAGGTTTGGAATAAAACAATAAATAAAATAAAGTCCCCAAAGGGTTCAGTAAATATCAGTGTGGCAGAGTAGCTTGTCAGACGGCTTATTTATCCCCTGTTCAGTCCTGTTGGGAAAATTGCTCCTGTTGCATGGCCACTATTAAGGCTTTAAACATTATTGTTCTGCAGAAATGATCTGGTTACATTGCTTCCTGCCGGAGAATGGCTTATGTCCAAAACAACTGAGGATCACATAGCCAATGATTTCATTTCAAGGGCAACTGCATGGTGGTTTTGAAATGGTAATAATTGCCTATTGCTTTGCAGATTATCTTATTGTCTGGCAATGGCGATGAAGACAGTAGGGTTTTAAGAGGCCAATCAGTAAGGGTGACAGAAGGAAATAATCTTTTTTTTCTCTGAATGACTCTCAAAGTGAGCGTCTATTTCAGACCCTAAAAAGATCTGAAAGAACTTCCGTGGAACTGAGCTATAGAACAATACAGAAAGCTAAAGGTATGGATGGCACAAAAGCAGAGTATTGTGTGCTGTCAGGAGATGGGTTGGGTGAGATGTCATTAAAATAGCCACTGATAAAAAAATAAATAAATAAAAATCCACTGAAGTGTTTTGCATCTTAATTCACAGATGCTATACCTTTTTTCTTTGCTAAGTATTGTGCAAACAAACATCCTAGTCTGAAAACATTCTATAGTTTTATTTATCCACACTAGTGCTGTTTGATGGAAGTTTCTTTAGAGAGAGAAATCACATGGTGTTGAGTACCAGATTGTCTGTTTTATTCACTTAATACTGCAACCATCTCAGTTGTGTTATTACCATTTTACAAAGCTCTTTACTCAGATGCACTGATTTATTCAACACATTTTAAAAAAATATCCATTCTGTTCTAGGTGCTGGGATATGACAGTAAATAAACCTACAGACATCCCTGTCCAACAGGGCTTTTTTTTTTTTTTTGTCTCTTTGAGACAGTGTCTCACTATGCAGTTCAGGCTGGCCTTGAGCTCACTTTTGTAGCACAAGCTGGTCTTGAACTCATAGGGATCCTCTTGCCTCAGCCTCCCAAGTACTGGGATTACAGGCGTGTACCACCACGCCCGGCCCGAGGCTTTAGGAATTAGTGCTACAGTCAAAGTAACCAGGGTAGGAAATAGGTGTGGCAGGCTGGTAGAGCAAGAGAGAGTTTGTGAATTAGTGGATGAACTAGGTATTGCTGAATAATACAAATCATTCTAAAGCTCAGTGGGTTAAAAGCAATAGACTTTAAACTACCTCACAATTTCTGTGAGTCAGGAATCCTGGAGGAGCTTAGCTCATGCCTCTGCTTCAGGTCTCTCAAAAGGTTGCATTCTGTGTGGAACAGCTGACAGGATTCTGTTTGTGAAAGGCTCTTGGACCAAGAATCCGTTCTGTGCTGGCTGTGGGCTGTGAACCTTCTTCAGTTCCTTAGCTCACGAATCTCTACGTGTGGCCACTCACAATATGGCAGCTGGTCTCCCTCAGAGTGAGCAAGCATGTGGGAGAATGTGTGTGTGCCCCAGGACGGAAGCCAGAGTCTTTTTGCAATCCTATCTCTGAAAGGACAATTCATCAGAGCTGCCTTATTTTATTTTCTAGAAGTGAGTCACACAATCTCATACTCAATTATTCAAGAGTGCAAGTACCAAGGGGCAGAGGTCATTGGATGCTATGCTACCAGAGGCAGTAAGCCTGTTTAATATTAGAGGTAACATCTGAAAAGAAATCTAAAGGGACAAAGTGTATCATTCCTTGGAGAAGAGCAGGTCAGGTTGGGGAGATAACTAGTGCAAAAGTTGGGAAGAGTCTAATCCAAGATAAGGTAGCCTGGTGGAATAGAGTTTTATGTGGGGGATTTGGATTTTAATTTCAGTGAGATGTGCAGGCTTTTTGGCAGAAGGGTACTATGACTTATGTTTTAAGTGAATCACTCTGGTTGTCCTGTGGAGAGCAGGTTGGGAGAGTGAACATTACTGGACATGAGGGAACAAGTCAGGGGCGACTTCACCAGTCCAGCTGGGTTATGAGAATAGCTTAGGCTGTGGGGATAGAAATGGACAAGGGGAGAAGAGGGGAATTTTAAAATTATTGCCTAGAAAAACTGACAGGATTTACTGATTTTTTTTTTTTTTTTTTTTTTTTTTTTTTTTTTTTTTTTTTTTTTTTTTTTTTTTTTTTTTTTTTTTTTAGAGAATATCTCACTGTGTAAGTAAGACTAGTCTCAAACTGGGCTGTGTAGTCCAGATTGAACTTGAATTCTCTGAGTTCTACCTATTTTAGCCCCCTGAGGGCTGGGATTACTGATGTCTGCATCCACCTCACTTAGCTTTGACTAATGCTTTAGATGTAGATTGTAAAGAAAGCAGTGAGTTAGTAATGACACATGGGGTTTTGCATTTAGCAGCTGGAAAAACAGTTACCTGTTACTAATCTGGGAAATACCAATGGAAGAGAAAATCTCCAGGGGAGAAGTATTAGCCATTTTCATGTATTATACCTATTTGACATCAGAATAGAGATATCTAGTTGTCATAGGCTATACTAGTCTAGAGTTCTGGAGTGTGGGGTGAACCATAATTATAAATTCATAAATTTATAGGACTAATAGAGTATTTATTTATTTATTTGGTACCACAAATTGAACTCACGACCTTATTACACTTTCTGGGCTGGCACTTGTGATACTGAACTATATCCCTGGACCACATCGTGTATTTAAAACCAATGGGATGGATAGAAATGTCAAAGAAGCAATACTAAATTGAAAGCAGGAAGGTCTGTGGATTGAAACCCAGGGCTGCTCCAAAATTTAAAAATCAAGAGAATCACAGCAGGATGGGAGACTGAGAAGAAATAACTAGAAAGGGAAAAGGGGAGCCAAGTGGTTAGTGCTCCAGAAGTGAAGGTGTCTCAGGAGCCTTGAGCAATCAGCTGTGTCAAATAGTGGCTATTGGTTAAGCAAGACCTCTGAGGATTGAAAATTGGTATTGGATTTGAGAATAAGGAGGCCATTGGTACCTTTGATGATAGCTGTTTCAGTGGCGTGGGAAATCAATCATATGTGGGAGGGTGGGATGAGGCCTCCTTGCCTAAAGCAGTCAAGCTACCTCAGTCTTGAGAAAAGCATCCTGCCTGGACATCATTGGCTATTAGTCTCTAGGCAACATTGTGATATCTATCTATGTATCTATCTATCTATCTGTCTGTCTATCTATCTATCTATCTATCTATCTATCTATCTATCTATTATGGTGTATGTCTAGTTGTCCCCCCAAAGCCTCATGCAATCATGGGTGGGGATTCTATAGATTGAGACTTGACTTCTGAGCCACTGGGATTATGTGTTTTATGTACTGATGAGATTATTGGTCTGAGTACTGCTGGGAGTTATAGGTGTGGCCTGGGACAGATAGGCTAAGGCAGAGAGCCTGACGTAATTTAAAGAGAGACAGAGAGATAGACTGGCATTGTTTCTCTGCTACCCTGGTTGGTTGGTTGCCTCTGTCACCATTGTTGCTGTTCCACCATCATGAACTGGATGCTCTCTGCCCCGTTCCACTAAGCCTTGGGCCAGCCAAATATGGACTGAAACCTCCAGTAACTTTTCCTTCCTTCATCTTGAGTGTTGGGTATTTGTCTCAGCAACGAGTAAAAAGTGCTTAAGACATTCTCTATCTCTATCTATTTTTTTGTGTGTGTGTGTGTGTGTGTGCGTGGCTGGTTTAAACTGCTCTGGGGACAGGGCTAGTGCAGTGTGTGGTGTTGGAGACTGAACCGCAGTCCCTGAACTTGCCTAAGTTTGTCTAAATGTGCTTTAGACTGCTGAGCTGTCTTACCAGCTCAAGTGTCCTATAATTTTTAAAAAGATACATTAAATTTATTTATTTATTTGGTATAGGATCTCACTATACAGCTTGGAGTCATAGTGATCCTCCTGTTTCAGCCTCCCCAGGACCAAGATTATAGGTGCCACCTGCACTAATTTCTAAAGCCTCATATATGGTTTTTATTTTCTGAATCCTCTAGCTTTTTTCTCTCAGAGATCACCTGTGGAGAAACCAACAGATCCCTACAAGCTGAGAAGTTAGTGCCCTGAGGTGAAGGTGTTCCAGGGAGTAAGCAACTATGTCAAAGACTGGCAATTTGAGGACTGAAAACTGGCATTGAGCTTGCGAATGAGGAGGCCACTGTGGCCTTGATGAGGACTGTTTCAGTGGAGTGAGAGAATGAAACAAACAGTTGGAGCAGGTGAGAACTGAGGGCCTGGGAGACAATGCTATCTTCAAATAACTGGTTGTGTGAACCACCTACGAACATCTTACCTGTGTGTCTCAGCTACTCTTCTTTAGTTGCTGGGACAAATACTCAACACCCACAATTAAGGAAGGAAAGCTTTATTTTGCTCACAGTTAGTGGAGGTTTCAGTCCACACTCAGCTGGCTCCAAGGCAGAGTGGCATCTGAAGACAACAGCCATTCATGGTGGTAACAGAAAGGAAAGAGCAAAGGGAGTGGTAGTGGCTCTGGCAGCTAGCCAGCCTCTCTCTGCCTCTTACACTGTAATGCAAATTACCCACCAGAGGGCCTAGGCCTAGCACTCACACCTGGAATCCCAGCATTGCATCAAGAATTAATTGCAAACTCCAGAAACCACCCCCTGACTGCCTGAGGCTTTAGGGGACAACTAGAAACAGACCATAACACAGTAGCTCTTATTAGAAATGTGATTTGGAGCCGGGCGTGGTGG
>PVJA010028649.1:0-27429 GCA_004027025.1 Myocastor coypus | reverse complement strand
AAAAAAAAAAAAAAAAAAAAAAAAAAAGAAAGAAATTATTTCTGATCTGATTTCCTCTATGCCTTTCTACAGTTGTTTCTTTACTTCAGATGTTATTATTTCTGAGATTTCTATGCTATTGTCTCCTGTATTTGTTCTGGGTGGGCTTGGGGCCTGAAAGCACATTTTGCTCCTTCTCTTTTTCATTTTGTCTAGCCCTTCCTTCTGACTTTTGGTTTAGAGCTTTGGAAGAGTTCTTACCTTAACGCCAGGTCCAGATCTACCAAGTTCAAAGTCACCCAGGCGGGAGTGGCTTGGGTCTGGCTTCTGAGTTCCACTTCTTCCTGTTACAACCCTTGGAGGTAAACCTGCTGTGCCACTCTGGAAAGATGTTCTGCTCCTGGATCAGCTGGGTGGATCTTGTCTGTAGTCTTTCTGCAGGGAGTTCTGCAGCAGTTTTCCACACTGGGTGTGCTGGGACTGGTTGCTGGGTTGAATGAGTTGCTGGCTGCCCCAGGGTCTCTCAGGTTTGTCTGGAAGCCCCTAAAGCCAACTAAATTGCAGGTGCTTGTGTTGGATTCAACGATATGCCTCCCACTTCCAATCCTGGAGCTACAGGTTTCTTCCCTTTCTGATTCTTTGCCTCAAGAAAGCTCTTTCAGCCGGGCATGGTGGCACACGCCTGTAATCCCAGCACTTGGGAGGCTGAGGCAGGAGGATTGGTGCAAGTTTGAGACCAGCCGGAGCTATAATAGTGAGCTCAAGGCCAGCCTCAACTGCATAGTGAGACCTTGTCTCAAAAAGACAAAAAAAAAAAAAAAAAAAGGAAAACTCTTTCATGGGGAAGCTATGTGCTTCATGTACTGACAAGAATGAATGGTAAAAGCTGAAGCGAAGAATGAACCAGGTGAACAGGTACCCTCAGTCTCAGTGCATTTTCATTAATATTTGTTTGTTCATTTAGAAGTCAAGGTGAATTATTCACCTTTATCGATTGCGAGTTTATTGCTCAGTTTCTGTCCTCCATCTGGCTGCAGGATCTAACTGAGGTTTATATGTATTTCAGAAGTATCCATTTCCTTTCCTCACCTGGAGTTTTTAGCCACTTTAGATTTATGTTAGAAATAAGAGATATTTTGTTATTTAAAAAATAGAGGCCAAGGCCTTGTGGAACAGTTCACACTGACTGAGGTGCTGCACTCCCCAGCCAGACTCTAATGGGCTGCATGTATGACTCATTAGTTCTGAAAGACCAGAGAAAAGAGGCTTTGGCACGAAGTGGTCTAGAAGCATGAAACATTTGGAGGAAATTGTTTTTATTTATTTTGAAATAGCTTGTTTTCTTTTAAATATAAGTAAATTTGGAATGTATCATGTTTTCCAAAGATCCTTTGTTTTTCTTTAAAGGATTTTTATGAATTCATTTTCAAAATCAGCATTTTTGGCTCAGAACATTTCACTTGGAAGTTTCTTTTGTCAACAGTGGAAATCAGTCTTCATCAGGTATTTCTTTGTGAAGTTGTCCTCTTTCTTGTCATTCATTTGAAGCTATGAGAATTATGCCTAACAATGTTAGGGTTATCTTGATACTGGAATATCAATCAATCAAATGTTTTTTTTTTCTGAATTCAAAATGATTCATAGATTAGAGAGAAACTGTGAAAAGGGTTTACAGTAGAATTAAGTAAATAGTCAAATCTCATCAAGTGGTTGCCACCCTAGTTTCCAGTTAGGTATGTGATCATTACACTAAGAATGAGGTAATGTGTAACTTGAATTGAAGCAGCTTAGTGAGATTGCCTTGTCAAATTGTGCTTAAGTTAATCAGAATCACTGAACTATTCAATAAATGCACACTGCAAGGAGAATGATTCCATTTATGTATTTTCTTAACGTTAATAAAGCTGATTCAATCCTTTTGTAAGGGTTTAGATAATTTGAGCCAGACAGTTGATCTCAGAGTGAGTTAATGTGCCACTAAGACTATTGGGAAAAATCAACATCCTATGACAGAAGTAGCTTAGGATTTTAAGTAAACAAACAGTTTTTCCTTGCTAATTTTCTCTTAAAACTTTATGTATGTATGTATGTATGTATGTATGTATGTATGTGTGTATGTATGTCATGGCTGGCTCAGCTTGCCCTGGGGTGGAGCTGGTGCAGATGTGCTGCCAGGAATCGAACCGCAGCCCCTGCTGTTGTCTAAACTTCCCTAACCAGGTGCTTTAGATCTCTGAGCTATCTCACTAGCCCAGATTTCCTATTTATATTTAAAAATTTTATTTCATCTTATACAGAAGAATGCTTTATTATGACATTTTCATACATGCACACACATACATTGGTTCTTTCCCTCTAACTTCCCTCCGTTTCTCTCCCCATCTCTGATTCACTTCTTTTCTAAAAGTCCCCTTTCAACTTTTATGTCAATTCTCTTTCTTTTTTCACCCTAGATTTCACATATGAGATAAAGCAGGTGATACTTGCCTTTCTGGAGCTGGCTTATTTTGCTTAACATGATGATCTCCATTTCATCAATTTATCTATGAATGATAGGATTTCATTCTTCTGTATTGCTGAATAATACTTCATTATTTGTATTTATCACATTTTATTTATCCATTCATCTGTTGATGGGTACCTCAGCTGATTCTGTAACTTGGCTGTAGTGAATAGTGTCACAATAAACATGGGTATGCAGGTATCTTTATAATGTATTAATTTCAAATTTCTGGGATAAATACAGAGCAGTGGTGCTATAGCAGGTTGTAGTTCTCTATTTAGGTTTTCAAAGAACCTCTCTGTTGATTTCTACATTGACCATTGACTAATTTGTATTCCTACCAAGTATGTATAAGAATTCCTTTTCCCTATGTTGTGGTTTATATCTAAAATATCTCCCCAAAATTTCATATATTCAAAGATGGGTCTTTCAGGAAGTGGTCGGATCATGGGGGACACTGTTTACCAGTGGATTAATCCATTTATGACTTCATGCCCCATGTGCTGTTAGGAGGTGGGGCCTGATTCGAGAGGAGTTACCGAAGGTGTGACCTAGAAAGGCACATTCTCCTCTGACTCTGCCCTTTGCTCTCTGCTTCCTGGTAGCTAAGGGTTGAATATTTTACTTTTCGTGCGCTGTTTCTGCCTTAGAGCCAAGCAAACATGCACTGAATTCTCTGAAATGTGAACCAAACTAAATCTCTTCTTGAAATGTCTGGGGCCAAATATTTCATCACAAACAATAGGAAAGTGACTCTTATGCTCCGCATCCTCACCAGCCTTTAGTATTATTTGTATTCTTCATGATAGGCATTCTTTTTTTTTTTTTTTTTTTTTTTTGTCTTTTTGAGACAGGGTCTCGCTATGCAGTTGAGGCTGGCCTTGAGCTCACTTTTGTAGCCCAGGCTGGTCTCGAACTCGCACCAATCCTCCTGCCTCAGCCTCCCGAGTGCTGGGATTACAGGCGTGAGCCACCACACCCGGCTATGATAGGCATTCTGACCAGGGGGAGGTAGACTCTCAAACGGTTTTCCTTTCCCTGATGACTAAGGATGTTGTACCTTTTTTTTTTTTTCATTTAGTTATTGGCCATTTGTCTTGTTCTTTTGAGAAGATTCTGTTAATTTTATGTCCTTATTGATAAGATTTTTCTGCATGCTATTTTTTTGAATTCTTTATACATTCTAGATATTAATCCTCTGTCTAAGGAATAGCTGGCAAAAATTTTCTCTCATTCTGTGGTCTGGCTCTTTACTCTGTTGTTTACTTTCTCTGCAGAAGATTTCTACACTTTGACCCCATTTGTTGATTCTTGTTGTCCTTTCCTGAGCTGCAGGAATCTTGGTTAAGAAGTTACCTAAGCCTATATCTTGAAATGCTTCCCTTATGGCTTCCTCTAGCAATTTCAAAGTCTCAGATCTTCTACTAGGGTCTTTAGCCCATCTTAATGTGCTTCTGTACAGAGTGAGAGGTAAGGCTCTAGTTTCTAACTTTTATATGTGGAAGCCCAGCTTTCCTAGCACCACTAGTGAGACAGAGCTTGTCTTTTCTCTGATACATGTTTTGGCATGTTTATTGAGAATCAAATGGCTATAGCTGAGTTCTCTGTTTTATTTCATTGCTCTATGTGTCTATATTTATTCCAGTGTCATGGTGGTTTTGTTATAATGGTTTTATACACATTTTAAAATTGGGTATTGTGATGCTTCCATCATTTGTTTTTTGTTCACAATTGCTGAAGGTTCTTTTGTATTTTCATAAGAGTTTTTTTGTTTGTTTTTGTTTTTTTCTTACATATTTAGGAAAGGGTTTACAGGGTCTCACGATGGAGATTGGACTCGCAGTTATTCTTCTGTTTTCAGCCTCCTGAGTGCTGGGATTACAGTAATGCGCTACCATGCCCAGTCTCAGTCACTATCTCAGTGTGCCCGCAGGTGGGGCTAGCATAGCAGGCTGGGGATCAAACCCCAGCAGCTGCACTCTGCCTAAGCAGACATTTTAGTCTGCTGAGCTATCAGGCTGGCCCTTCATATGAGTTTTAGGATTGATTTTTCTAGCTCTATGAAGAATGACACTGGTATTTTGATGCAGAGTGCACTGAACTTGTTCATTTCTTTCAGTAATATGACTATTTATTTTTTATTTTTTTTAAGAATTTTTTTATTTTATTTTTTTTCTTGTTTCAGAACTTTTTGTTTGTTTATTTATTTATTTTTATGGCCGGCTCAGCCTGCCCTGAGGGCAAGGCTGGCGCAGCGTGTGGTGCCAGCGATCGAACCTCGGTCCCTGCAGCTGCCCAAGCTTTCCTAAGCAGGTGCTTTAGACCATTGAGCCATCCTACCGGGCCCCAATATGGCCATTTAGATAATAGTAATTCGCCTAATCTATGGTGAGTCTTTACATCTTCTAGTTTTTAGTGTTTTAAAATTTTTGTTGTAGAGGTCCTTATCCTCCTTGACTAGTTTATTTCTAGGTTTATTTTTATCTATTTATCCATCCATCTGTCTATTTTGAGATTATTGTTACTGTGAATAGTATCATTTCTCAGAAAATTCATTATTGATATATAGCAAAGTTACTGATTTTTTGTATGCTGATGTTGTAGTTGGCTAGTTTGCTGAATTTCTTTTTCAGTTCTAAGAGACTTTTTGCTCAGCTATTTAGGAATTTTTAGGTATGAGAACCATCACATTCACAAACAGGAATAATTTGATTTCTTTGTTTTTTATTTACATCCCTTTTATTTCTTTATCTTGGCTGACTGCTCTGGCTAAGGTGCCCAGTACTATATTGCACAAGCTATATAACAACAGACATCCTCCTTTCCTGCTTGACTTTAGAGGAAATGAGCTCAGCTTTTCGCATTCCATATAATTTGGCTATGTATAGGCCATATATAGCTTTCATTTGGGCCTTTTATCATGAATGGATGTTGGATTTTTGTCTAAGGCTCTTTCCACATCTACTGAATAGTTATGTGACTTTTGTCTTTGATTCTGTCTATGTGCTGTGTGGTATTTATTGATTTGCACATACTGAGTCATCCCCATATCTCTGGAATGAAACCAAGTCAGTCATGGTGGATGATCATTTTATCTCAATCAGATTTTATTGGTGCACTTTAGGTAAACATAATAATCACATTCACCATAGAGAATTTGTACCTGTATATGATGTAACTTGATTCTGTTTCTTTTACTCTAAATCCCTACCCTGTGGTCATTTTAATGACCTCTGTTTCTTCTGTTTTGTGGTACTGAGGATTAAACTCAGAGGATTTCTACTTTGTTGTCATTTTTAAAAAATTTTATTTATTTATTTAATTTATTTGGTACAGAGTCTGACTATGCAGCTCAGACTTGTAGTGATCCTTCTGTCTCAGCCTCCCCAGTGCTGAGATTACAGGTGTTCACCACCACACCTGATTTTGGTGGCTGACTCAGCATAGGGCCAGCACAACATGGAGTACCAGGGATTGAATCCAGATGCTTGAATTTGGACATGGGCACATGAAAGGTGAAGATGATGTGAAGATATACATGGGGATAGGGCTGTGTGAAGGTGGACAGAGAGATTGGGGTGATATGGCTGCAAGTGAAGAAGTGCTAAGGCTTGCTGGCCACTAATAGGCTAGGAGGAGGGAAAGGAGTCCCATGGAGAGCAGGGCGCTGCCACTATACTAATTTCAGACTTCTGTGACAGAACACGTTTCAGTTGTTTAAATCTCCCAGTTTGTAGCGTTTTGCTACTGAAGCACTGGTGGGGGTTTTCAGCCTTGTGGATGATTTCAAAGAAGAACAGAGGTTATGAAGAAAATCAAACCCATGGCATTCTACTGTGTAATATCTGAGAATGACTTGTGCATTCTGGTGTTTATCTTAGCTAAACGATTTGTGCCTGTTAGAATTTGCCTATATCCTCCCTCCACAAGCAAGGTTGGCACAAAACCTAAGTTCACTTTAACAAGGGATTATAGGAAACAGAGGTAAAACAATAGAAGTTGTATATAATTCAGTCAGGCATTTCTGAGGGCAACTGAGGCTCCATCCTCCTGGGCATCTCTAAAGAATCACTAAAATGTGCATCAGGCAGACTTTATCCTTGGGCTTCTCATGATTCCCTTCCAGGGTAACAGTCCTTTATACTTCTAGGACTAAGCATAGGTGAATAGAGAGCAGTCCCTGGAGATCCTTTGCCATGATGCCAGTTGAACAGAATCCAGGCAAAAACAAAAGATACCAAGGATAAGACATACTGCCAGGCTAGGTGAAGCTGGGTGCTATGGCTATGACTGAAGCAAAAGGTAGGCTTAATGGTGTGAGGTAAGATGTAAGGGGGACCCAAAAGCTTTTGGAAATTTGGCTACTCACAATACTCAGCAATTAGTCTAGATTCTAAGCTAAAAACTGCCAGAGAATCCTAGTCTATAAATAGCTTTGGCCCATTTAAAAGAACTTCACCATCATATTTATAAACCTCATTTATTAGATGCATAAGAATTATTTCAGCACTTGGGAAAGTTGTTGGACTGGCCAGGCAGCTGGATTATTTAATTGAAGGGATATTGAGTATATTAGACTTAGAAATACAGTTAAAATACTTAAATAAATTAAATTATTATACAAACCTTCTTAAACATTGTTGTGGAAATGTGCAAGATTTTGAAATGGAATCTTATTTCTAAATTGAATTTAAAATCTTAGGGAAAAGTAGGAGTTTGCGTTCATTTCTGTAATATTTGGAGCATCCACTTAAAGTGTCAGAGTATTGCCTGAACATTTTTTTCTGCATAAGATTCCACAATAGTAGTGGGTTATTAACAGAACTGGCAATGTTGGAAGCTGTTAACTTAAGCCTTTTACAGCTCAGCATACTTATCTGGTTTTACTTTTTATGCTTTATGGTTAAACTTTTCTGCTGGATGGTTAAGGCCAAGTTAAAGCAAGATCTATATAACAAAACAAGTAACTTTTGTATCTGACAAGGTCAGTTACATTACCTCAGAATTTACCTTGAAACGGTGTACAGCAATTTGTAGAACTGTAGGACAGTGTCAGCCGTCTGAATGAGCCACAGCCATTGCTTGAGCTGCCCCTGTGTACAACATCCAATAGCCACAATTTAAAGGAAGAACATTTTAGTTTGGCTCACAGTTTAGGATTCAGTCCATGACTTTCTGGCTCTAGGCAGAAAAGCGACAGGAGCCTGTGGGGAAGGAAGGCTGTGATGTTCACAGAGGCCGGGAAGCCGCAGAGTCGTGGCACCAGACAGTGGGGGAGACACCACATGCAATTCCACACCTTGTTCCACCCAGACACCATGGTTTCTCAGTCCAGTGAAGCTGACATAGCAAGATCAGTGCTCATGGGATGTACAAGGTGGCTAGTTAGTTTGCAGACTAACTTTTATGTTAGTTAGGATTCGTGGTTGCAGACAACAAAAATTCAGTTTGGCAAAGTGAAGGGAATTTACTGTAAGGATTCTGGAAGTCTTAATATACTAAGATAACTGAAATCCAGTCTCTGATATGTAGCTAGAGAGTCACATTCAAACCACCACCACAATGACTAGTCTTTTTTTTTTTTTTTTTAATGTATCTAGTACACGATCTACAGGGTCTCACCACACAAATTGGACTTGTAGTAATTGTCCTGTTTTCAGCCTCCCAAGTGCTTGGATTACAGACGTGTGCCACCATGCCCAGTCTTGTTCAGCTGTCTCAGCAATCCCCCCCCACACACACACACACAGTGGGGAGCAAAGTGCGTTGGGGATTGAACCCTGGCCCCTGAATCTGCCTAAGCAGGCACTTTAGTCTGCTGAGCTATCTGGCCAGCCCTTATCACAACAATGAAATGCGAACTGTATAAACTCAGTATCTCTTGCTCCCAAACTTACTTTACTCCTGTTCATTTGGTCTCTTTTCACATGCTGAGCCCACAGAGAGCAAAAGCAAGTGGTGTCAGAAGGCATGGACATTTGTGGCCTACGTGTGCAGGGCAGAGACCAAGCTCTGGAGAGAGCGCTAGCATGGAGGATGATAGGCACAGCCATGCCATGGGGGCCTGAGTCCAAGGATGCCAGGTCTCCCCATCTTTCTGCTCCTGGGAACCTCTAGCTTTCCTATGTGATGGGACAGGATGTGTTCTGCACATGTCCAGATGCATGTCTGCTCTTGGTCTTCAAAAAGGCAAGGAAGTGGAGACACACATTAGCCCCACAGCGAGTGGGTAGTCTAAGTCACAGGAAACAAGTGCCTGGTAGCTTGTGCCAGGTGAGGTACGTGGAAGACGTGATGTCACTGTTTGTCCGTCGCTGTCTCCGTCCCGCGGAAGAAAGCACACGAACACCTTATCTCTGCTAACTCCTTTATTGGCTGGGCAGCGACCTCAATACATGTCCGTCCGAGACGGCTTCCTACGTGTCGCGCGCGTATCACTTCCCGTGCTCGGGCTTATAAGCAACATCTAACCAATTATAAGATTACACGTGGGGATCAGCAATTGGGCAACAGTAAGGAAGCATTTATCAACTACCATATTTGGAGAGGAGAAGAGACTAAGCAAGGCTCAGGAAGCAGGATATGGGCGCCATATTGGACACACGATGGGCGGGGGAGCAGCAGAGGCGGCAGGGCGTAGGCGTCATCCTGCACATCACGGCAGGCTCCCAACAACTGTTCCAGGTGTAAGTCCTCTCTTTGTGTCCCTTCTCCCATGTCTCTTCTGCTTTTTCTCTCGCCACCCTCTGCCACCTCCCTCCCTCTCTTTACTCTAATATCTGGTTAAGTTCACACCTTTACTCCCTCTGTGGCGGTATGAGGAATATCTCTCTCCTATCTCTGGGTCCTTCTGAGAATACTCAGGTCTTCAGGATCTTTTCCTCCCTTTAAGATGAACTCATGAACTCTGAGGTCCAAGTTATTGACGAAGCTGAAATCTGTTGCTTTCCAAGGTGCTAGCTGTTCTGGCTTATGACAGTGCTTCCAAGGGGTAAGGGTTTCCAGCAGTGGAGCTCCCTTCCCTGCCCTATAGTATAGATGGGTAGGGAATTTTCTATATTTGGGCTCTATCTGGAGTTCTCAGGTCAGAACCTGAAGACCATACCTTCAAGATGGCCAGCTCCAAATTCAGTGGTGTAGAAACACTTAGAGATGAAAAGAAGTAAATGAGGATAACTCAGCCCAGAAGCGATGCTCACTTGGTGTAGTGAGTCTGAGGAAGCAATCTCTGCCCCTTCCAGCTGGGACGAGCAATGCCTAGAAGTCGTAAACATATCTGGATATGTCTTAAACATGCAACTACCTTAGATTCCAGGAAAGGCAGAGCCTTGTGGACCCCCTGTGGTGAGGTCATCTCCCCCCACCTTCTGCCAGGGGTAATGATTATCCTGTGAAGGATCTGAGGCTGCATACCCCACTCCACACCATCTCAAGCAAAAACAAATCGCAGAAACTAAACTGCCCCTCAAACCACAAGGATTCCTCTGGGCTATGAAAGTAGGCCTGAGATAGTAATCAACAGACCTCAGCCCAACTCTCCATAAAACTGGCCCTTTTCATTACTAATGGGCCAGTCTGATCTTTGTCAGGATAGTGTACCCCTTTAATTCTTCAAACTAAAGTCCCTTTTCTAATTTCTCTTACATCTGTAAGGAACAGGCTTGATCTTTGTGAGGACTGTGCCCCTGCCTTTCTCTTACTTTCCAGTAAGAACTTTGTCTTTTCCATAAATTCATACACCAGTTACTTCAGTTTTGATTTCCATTATCATTGAAGCAAGGATGCTCAGGAGCCAGTGGCAGTAGATAGTGTCTCCAGTGTTCTTCCATGGTAGAAGAGCCTTGAGCTTCTCTCTAGCCTTTTCTTGAAAGGGCTCTAAGCCCATTCGTGAAGGCCCTACTCCCACAACTGGGTCAGATCTCAAAGGTCCATCTCCTTATGTCTTCACCTTGAGGGTTAGAATTCCAACATGGATTTATGTGGTCTCAAGTGTTCAGACCACAGCAACCTTCTTTCTTACTTTTTTGCTTCACCAGCCCCCTCACCAAGACAGAAGACCCATTCTCTTTTCCTCTCTGTCCCAGGGTGAGGCTTCCCCTAGACTCTTCATACAGGTCCTGCCTCTAATTCTGAACACAAAGCCCTGGATTCCTTAATCCAGCTTTCTGGGTGTCACAAGCAGTGGCTGGGCCACAGTGGTCCCAGTCTTGTTGACTTCCATTTATGCCTGAGCTCTTATCTCTTTAGATGGGTAAAGTCCATTTTCAGGCCCTCTCCAGTGAACGTATTTTCCAGCTTCTTTGTAGCGTCTTCACATACCAAAATATAATGTACTTTCTCCTACTGTTTGGTCTATTATTCCCTCTGCTCAGTGTGTTGGGTTGCATTTTAAATTCATAAGTAAAATCACTTAGCATTCCTCTAAAGGCTGGTTAGGAGCAAAAGAGAATCAAAGGAAGAAGCTACACATCCTTGACAGGGCTCAGTTTCTTCCACTTTTCCTCTGTTTCATCCCTGGGGGAGAAAAAGCTGGAAGCCATGGAGGAGGGGTAGTATCCTAGGCAGGTAGAAGATTCTCTAGGTGAAACCTAGAGTGATCTGTCTTGGGGGATGCCTCATCCTGAGTGTTTTACTAAAACCCTTTTTGTTTCAGTTTTATGCCATTATGAGGAGACTGATGAATGTCAGACCTACTTTTGGTAGTCAAGAGTCCCTCCCCAAAACCCTACTTCCCGTAGGAAGGGCTACTAGGTTTGCCTGGGCTTCTGTAGTTGGTTCTGAGAAGAGTGCCCCTTGAATATTACCCCTTGAATATTCTCTCAGGTCCCAGAGTAAATCCGTTTACTTTCATCCTAGATGGTTTACACACGTGAATTAACATAGAAACGGAAGGAATCTGCTTTGCTGTCATCACACATCATCCCTACTCAGTGATGCCATCTGCAGGGAGAGTGTCTTAGTGACCTTCTCAGTGCAGGGACACAATAACTGATACCCACACCTTCAAGGAAGCAGGGAGGAAAGGTTTATTTTGGCTTAGTGTTTGTAGAGGTTTCAGCTGAGAGTTGACTGGCTCCAAGGCAGGCCAGCAAGGCACGGGGGCATGGCATAGGAGGCTTGTTCATGATATGATGCTGGGAAATAGAGAGTGAACATGACAGAAGGACGGAGATTTACCCATCTATGCCGCATTCCTGACAGGGCAAAAGAGACTCCATTTTAAGGAAAGGTCACAAAAGTGGCCTAGATAAACTCCCTTTCTTCCACCTCCTATATAAGTAATCATAAACACACTTAGAGACAACTAGGATCATAAAATAGGAACAAATAGAAAAACTTGGAGAATAGAGCAAACATTAAACCATACTGCCCTATGACAGGCAGATGATCCTATGGAAAATGTAAACCTTGTGGCAATTAGGTGACATTCTTGTGAAATTCCTGACAGTCAGATAATGAGGTAGCGTGGTTACTACAGGCACCTGAAAAGTATATAACCTGAAAGCAAAGTTCAGGCCAGTACGGGCATCTTGGGGGTCCAGGCTCAAGAGCAAACTCACAATAAAGACTTCCTAGTTCCTCTGCTCTCATGTCTTCTGCAGGGCTTGTTTTGCTCAGTGCCTGTCATCTGCTGATGCACTGGCAGTGACTCACCTCCTCCAACCAGGCTTCCCCTCCCCAGTCACATTTAGCTCTAAACTTGCCAGTGGGCTAATTCACTGTTAAGTGTCATACCACCAGGATGCAGTCACCTTCCAGAAGTCCCGCCTGTTAACACAGGAGGCTTTGGGAAGACATCCAGGTATAAACCAGAACACATAGCTATTTAAATTGAGGCCTATGAAGTGTGAGGGTTTGTCAAATCCCAATCTGTTTCTAACCCATCATCTTTAGTTCTCATTAGACCTCTTGCATCATAAGTGAGTTGAACAGGCTGTTTAAGAAAAGCATCAGACTTTCCAGGTAAGGTCAGAGGCTGTTTGTATGCTCCTGGAGCAGAGGAGGCTTTGGGGAAGGTGAGAGGGGGATGCAGTGTGTCATCGCTGACTCTCATCTCTTCTTTTTTGTCACTGTCCCTCATGCTTTTGGTCCAAGGCAGAGTGTCCAGATGAGATCATCTGCAGTAGGACTCATGGGTAGGAGTTGGCACAGTGTGGAACAGTTTGGCTCTTGGCTGCGTGGGGACTTCTTCACCAATTGCTGTAGATCACTTGAGGAGGAAATGGCTAGTTGCTTGTAAATTTCCTACCAAAGAATTCTCTGTGCAGTCTTAGATTCAGACCTTGATCTCAGTGCACAGAAATATACCACTGCTCATCTTCTTTGGTCTTTCACCTTGTTAGTAACTTGTGGCTAGATCAGGATGGGGAAACTGGGCCCTGGCCAGTTGCTGCCTCTGACACCAGCCAGGACTTGCTGGCAGGGCTGAGACCTCATTGACAGAAGAAGCATAAGGTGGCACTGAGGGTGGAGAATTCAGAGCTTGATTCTGACGGCAACTTGCTTTCCTGCAACCAAGAGCCAATTCCTATATTTCTGATCATGAATATGAATCTGTCATTCCACTGGTTTGTGCAAAGGAAATATCTTCCTCACGCTGGGCTGACACAGGCAATTGAAGCAGCCCTGCCAAGAGTTAGAGGTGATTGATTTTGGCCAATGGCCCAGAGGAGGGGGGAAGAGAAGGGAAAACAAAAATTACAAAGAAACTGGAAAGTTTTCCTGGCAGGCAGCCAGCGATGCTAACAGCAAGGGCCCTTTGGTTAGATGTGCTCTAACCACAGGCAGGATTCCTGTGTTGCTTTTCGAGGGTAGAGCATTGTGCAGGTGGCTGGAGCAGGCAGGGGAGCAGCTGGTGGGCTGTGGGATAATAGTTTTCACAGTCAGGATCCAGCTCATAAAACTTTCAGAGCGGCTTCACAGAGCCTCACAAGCTTCCCCTTCCTCTCTCACGTCAGCAGACTTTACAGCAAAGCTTAAGAGTAACCCACATAGTAGGGACTGGGCACAGAGACAGGCACCTCTGGGCTTGCTTGGAGTCCTGCAGAGGACCCAGACAGGAATCTTTTTGCTAGAGGAGACAGAACCTTTCTTTTTTCCCTGTGTCTGAACTGGGTACAGAGCCTCAGCGTGGGTAGGGAGAGAGGCAGGAAAAAGTGAAATAACTGTACTTGTATAATTGACAAGCACCTGTAAGCATAGCTGTATCGTCAGTGCCAGCAGCCTGCTCAGTCACAGTCACTGCCATTTGAACAATGGACTCTAGTGGCTTCCACAGCAAACATGGCCTCTTGCAGCCTAGGCAGAAGAAGGAAGAAGGTTAGGAGCGGCCAAAGAGGGCTTCTTTAGTGGACAATGAGGTACTCTTAGTGTCTTCAGGAATTCTTAGAAGAGGAATTGGCTAGGGTCTGGAATTCAATGTCACTTTAGCTTTCCAGCACTGTAACAAATACTTGAGATAATTAACTCATGAATGGAAAAGGTTTATTGGGCTCCCAGGCTTAGATGTTTCATTCCTTATTGGCCTGGCCCTACTGCTTGTGGGCTTGGGGCCAGGTAGCGCATTATAGCAGGAACACACAGTGGAGCATAACTGCTGGCCTCATTTCTAGGAGGCAAATGACCTTATAAACATAAGGAAAGCAAAAGGAAGGTGCTGGGACTCCTAAATCCTCTTCTGGGACACATCTCTGATAACCCAGCAGACACTCACCCCTAGAGGCTTTGTCACCTCCCAATAGTTCCACTCCGGTCAGCAAGTTGTAATAACTGAGCTGCTTCCTAGAAAAATATTGTATTATTATTGGATACAGGGTCTCACTATGTAGCTTAGACTGATAGTGATCCTCAGACTTCCCAGAGCTGGGATTACAGTCATATACCACCATGCCTGGTTTCAGGGAAGGCACAGTACACCAGCTTTGGTGTGGCACAGTGTGCAGTACTGGGGATTGAACTGGGGCCCTTGTGTTCACCAGGTAGGTGCTTAAATCACTGAGCTATCCCCTCCAGCTGAAAAGGATATTTTTAATGGAATTACTTGTCTTCTTAATCTTTTTTTCCTCCAGGGCTTGAGCTAGTGCTGGAGACCACTGTTTAGAGTTAAGCTGCTGAACGTGTGGACTTCCAACTATTTTGGAAAAGAGGCTATGTATGGTGCTCTGAGGTACCCACAGCCAAGCCAGCCAAGCACGTGGGCGCGGACACTCCCTATTCCAGGGAAATAAAGCTGCCAGCCCAAAAGATCAAACATTTCTCTTAATAGACAAAATATACTCCTTGGAGAAGTCTTCTCACTGACTTCCCAAGGTCCTGCTCAGTTCCTGTGCTTGCCTCAGTATCTCCTTCCTCTGTTGGAAAACCAAATAAATACAGGCTATCCAATCAGAGTGCTTTGTCTTCACACCTGAGAGAAAGTTCTGACCTTCTTGGAGCCCCCAAATTCATACTACTGGTCTCTTTTGTTTAATTCATTCACCATTCATTCATTCTAGGATATTGGGGCTAGGTCAAGAGGCCAATAAACCAGGGGCCTTCTCATTGAGCCATATTCACAACCCTTTTTAATTTCTTCGTTTTGAGAGGTCTTGCTAAAGCGCCTGCACTGGGCTGTAACTTTTTTTTAAATAGTTTTTAATAAGAAATAACAATAAGATAGTTTAAAAACACATTCGTAGTACATTTGCAATAGTTGTTGACACATTGCGTAGTGTTGTCTTCGTAATAGTTACATAGAGCATAAGGCAGAGACATGAAGAATTTTCTGATCGATATTGGTAAGGAAAGAGAAAAGAAAGAAAAATAAAAAGATAAAGAGAAAAAAAGAAAGAAAAAAGAAAAAAATTTCTTTTCTTTGAGCTGAGAGGAGTAGCTGTATACACAGTCCAATGTTCCTTATTTGCATTGGGTTATCGGTGAAACTGGCAGTGTTGGAAGTTGTTGATTTAAGCCAACTCGCAATCAACACCTCCCCCTTTTTTTTTGTTACACCTCTAAAAGACCAGAATGACAGGTATCCCAAGCATGAAAAATCTTTTAAAGGTTCTTAGGAACAATATCTGAGTCATCCCGTGTACATAAGTGCATGGATTTGTTCCTGCTATGCTTCCTTTCTTTTCTGTTTCCAGTCACTTCATTGTTTAATCCTTAAGTCTTTGATTGCCATTCAGCTGTTTAATGCCCTTCTATTTTTATTTCTCTCTTAGAGTTCTTACACTAGGGAGACTATATGATATTTCCACATGTAGGTCTGGTTTCTTTCACTTACGAGTATTAGGAAAATACCACATCTTTTTTAACCATTCTTCAAGAGATGGGCATTTTGGTTGTTTCCAAGTTTGGTTATTACAAATTGGGCTGCTATAAACATAGGTACACAGATATTGCTATGGTATGATGTCTTCAGTTCTGGGAATATTCTCAGTAGGGGGATAGCTGGCTTGAGTGGGATTTCTAGTTCTAGTTTTTTAAGAATCCTCCACACCGTTTTCCATAGCGGTTGTGCCAATCTGCATTCCCACCAGCAGTGGAGAAGGGTTCCTCTTTCCCCATAGCCTCTCCAACATTTGCTGTTGGTTGATTTCTTTATGATAGCCATTCTTTCTGGCAGTGTTGTTTTAACTTGCATTTCACAGATGGCTAGCGGTGTGGAGCATTTCTTCGTGTATTTATAGGATTGCTGAATTTCTTTCTCTGAGAATTGTGTGTTCATCTCAGATGCCCATTTCTGGATTGGATCTTTGAATCTTGGGATGCTAATGGTTTTTAGTTCTTTGTAAATTCTAGATAGAAGACCTTTGTCTGAATATTTATTAGTTAAAACCTTTTCAAAACTTGTGTGTTGTCTTTTCACTCTTTTTATAATTTCTTTTGATGTACAAAAGCTTCTTAGCCAGAGGAGGTCCCATTTGTTGATGCTTTCAAGTGTTAAACGTGCAACTTGATTTCTGTCCATGAACTTTTTGCCTACTCCGATGTCTTCAAGATTTCCTCCAACTTTCTCTTCCAGGAGATTTAATGTTTCTTTTTTACTATTTAGATCTTTAATCCATTTCGACTTTAGTTTAGTGCATGGTGATAGACTAGGGTCAAGTTTTAGTCTTTGGCATGTAGAGAGCCAGTATTTCCAGCACCATTTGTTAAAGAGGATATCTTTCTTCCAGTAAATGTGTTTGGCCCCTTTGTCAAAAATAAGGTGGCTGAGTGTGTTTGTATTTGCTTCTGCAACTTCTAATCTATTCCACTGATCCTCAGGTCTATTCTTTTGCCAGTACCATGCTGATTTTATTATGGTAGCTTTGTAGTATAACTTTAGGTCAGGAATTGTAATGTCTCCTGCCCTACGTTTGTTGCCCAGAATTGTCTTTGCAATTCTGGGTCTTTTTTGGTTCCAAATAAATTTTAGGAATGATTTCTCCAGATCTGTGAGGTATGTTGATGGTGTTTTCATAGGAATTGCATTAAATCTCTATAACAATTTAGGGAGGATGGCCATCTTCACAGTATTTATTCTTCCTATCCAAGAACAGGGAATATCTTTACATTTTCTCAGTTCCTCTAGGATCTCTTTTTTTCAGAGTACTGTAGTTTTCATTGAAAAGGTCTTCTACTTCCTTAGTAAGGTTAATGCCTACGTATTTCATTTTCTTTGGTGCTATCATAAAAGGTACTATTTCTCTCTCGGTGTTTGTAATCTGTGTAGAGGAATGCTATTGATTTTTGTGTGTTGACTTTATAACCTGCTCTGGTACTGAATTTGTTTATTACTTCTAGTAGCTTCTTGGTGGAGTTTTTGGGGTCTTCCAAGTAGATTATTATGTCATCTGTAAATAGTGATAGTTTTAGTTCTTCTTTACCTATTCTTATTCCTTTTACTTCTCTTTATTGTCTAATGGCTGTAGCTAGTGTTTCCAGAACTATATTGAATAGGAGTGGTGATAGGGGACATCCTTGTCTTGTACCAGATTTGAGAGTAAAAGACTTCAGTTTTTCCCCATTTAGAATTATGCTAGCTGTTGGATTGTTGTAGATGGCTTTTATCAGGTTGAGGTAGAGGCCCTCTATTCCAATTTTCTGTAGGACTTTGAACATGAATGAGTGTTGGACTTTGTCAAAGGCTTTTTCTTCATCAATTGAGTTGATCATGTGATTTTTGGTTTTGGCTCTATTGATATAGTGTATTGCATTTATAGATTTACATATATTGAACCATCCTTGCATCCCTTAGATCAATCCTACCTAGTCATGGTGTATAATCTTCTTGATGACTTGTTGCATTCTACTGGCGAGTATTTTATTGAGGATTTTG
This sequence comes from Myocastor coypus, assembly GCA_004027025.1. Lineage (NCBI taxonomy): Eukaryota > Metazoa > Chordata > Mammalia > Rodentia > Myocastoridae > Myocastor > Myocastor coypus. The sequence goes on along the minus strand of PVJA010028649.1, from coordinate 9,640 downwards.
CATCTATGTTCATGAGAGAAATTGGCCTATAGTTTTCTTTTCTAGTTGCATCTCTTTCTGGTTTTGGTATCAGTGTAATACTTGCCTCTAGGAATGACTTTGGAAGTACTGCTTTCTTTTCGATTTCATTGAAGAGTTTGAGGAGTGTTGGGATTATATCTTCTATAAATTTCTTGTAGAATTCCGTGGTGAATCCATCAGGTCCAGGACTTTTCTTTTTATTACATTTCGTATTTCATTGGCTGTTATTGGGTTATTGAGAGTACTTATGTCTTCTTGATTCATTTTGGGTCATTTGTACTTTTCTAGAAATCTGTCCATTTCATCTGTGTCTTCAATTCTGTGAGAGGAAAGCTTCTCAAAGTAGCTATTTACGATCCTTTGAATCTCTGCTGGATCTGTAGTAATTTCACCCTTCTCATTCCTTATTGCTTGAATTTGAGTCCTTTCTTTCCTGTTTTTGATGAGGTTAGCTATGGGCTTATCAATTTTATTTAATCTTTCAAAGAACCAGCTTTTTGACTCATCAATTCTTTGTATTGTTTTCCTTGTCTCAATTAACTAATTTGTGCTCTAATTTTTACAATTTTTTCCCATCTTTGGGCTTTGGATTTCATTTGCTCTTCTATTTCTAGTTGGTTTAGGTGCTCCATGAGAGTATTTATGTGCTCCTGTTCTGTTTTCTTGATGTGTGAGTTCAGAGCTATAAGTTTCCCTCTAAGAACTGCTTTCATTGCATCCCATAAATTCCAGTAGGTTGTGTTTGAATTTTCATTAAATTGTAGATACTGTTTAATTTCTTGTTTAATTTTATCTGTAACCCACTGGTTGCTGAGAAGAATGTTGTTAATTTCCATGTATTTCCGGAGTTCTTGTAGTTTCTTTTGTCATTTATTACCAGTTTCATTGCACTGTGGTCAGATAATATGCATGGGATAATTTGTTTTCTTGCATATACATTAGCATCACCTATGTACTAACATGTGGTCTATTCTGGAAAATGTCCCATGTGCAGCTCAAAAAGTGTATATTCAGAAGAGGCTGGGTGGAACACTCTGTGCATGTCTACTAATTCCAGTTGTTCCAAGTTCTGGTTCAGTTCTGCTACTTCTTTGCTAATTTTTTGTCTGCTTGACCTATATTTTTGAGATAAAGGGGTGTTAAGGTCTCCTGTTAAGTTTGTGGTATTGGATATTAAGTTTTTCATGTCCATTAAGGTTTGACTTATATAACTTGTTGCTCCTGTGTTGGGTGCATACATGTTTATGAGTGTTACCTCTTCATCTTGAATTTTTCCCCTAACCAGTATGTAGTGGCCTTCTTTATTTCATTTGATCAATCTTGGTTTGAAGTTTAGACTGTCTGCAAACAGGATTGATACCCCTGATCTTTTTTGAGGTGCTGGGGCATGCAGTATGGTTTTCCACCATTTAACGTTTAGCCTATGAGTTTCTTTGTGAGTTAAGTGTGTTTCTTGTATACAGCATATCGTTGGATTTTGCTTCCTTATCTACTCTGCCAGTCTATTTCTTTTAATTGGAGAATTGAGTCCATTTACATTGATGGTTATAATTGAAATATGTTGACTTATGATTGACATGATGTTTACTTACTACTGTTTACCTCTTTTTCTCCTGCTTTTAATTAAGTAGCGTATTTGGTTTGATCATTCTGTTTTCATTTCTTGAGTATGAGTTATTTTGGTCTCTCTCTAAAATATTTTTTATTATACTGTGTAGGGATGGCTTTGACGTCATGACATTCTTTAGTTGTTCCTTGTCATGGAAGTATTTCACTTCTCCCTCATACTTGAAAGAAAGTTTTGCCAGGTATAGTAGTCTGGGCTGAAATTTGTTTTCATGGAGGATTTGAAGCACTCTGCTCCATGCTCTTCTTGACTTCATGGTTTGTGAGGAGAAATCTGCCATTATTCTGATGAGTTTTCCTTTACATGTGATCTGCTTCTTTTCTCTAGCAGCTGTAGTATTCTATTCTATTCTTGTGCTGAATTTTTGGAAGCTTGCCTATTATATGTCTGGATGTGGTTTTATTTGGTTTGACGTTATTTGGGGTTCTATATGCTTCAGCTATCTGAATGTCTGATTGCATTCTCATATTTGGGAAGTTTTCTGCTATTGCTTCTACCCATATTCTTTTTATATCATTTGTGTCCACTCCTTCCTTCTCATTAATTCCTATCAATCTCTCATTGTTCATTTTTGCATCATCTTGCAGATGTTGAATTATTTTTTTCCTGCATCCTAGTTGTTTTTAAGAGATCCTTTCTTACCTTTTCACTAGCTGCAACCATGTCTTCAAGGTCTGAAACTCTAGCTTCATTTCCATTCATACAGTTTTGCCAACTTGTGATTGAGATTTTATTTTCTTGTATATCTTTTTGAAGTTGTTTCATGTGATCTATTTCTTTCATATATTGCTCCATTAGGGAATCCATCATTTTTCTATTCTCCTCTAATGTTTTATCAATGTCTTCTTTAATAGTATTGAAGTCTCTCATTATAGTTATCCTTTCTCTTTCTAGTTCAGAGATTATTTCTGTTCTGTTCTCCTCTTTACCTTTCTGTAGTTGTTCCCCTACTTTGGATGCTATTACTTTAGACATATCTTTTTTTAACTTCAGATATTATTTCTGCTCTGGTTTCCTCTGTACATTTCTCCAGTTGTTTTTCCACTTCATGCATTTCTTTTTTTATTTGACATGTTATCTCTGATTTGAGTTGCTCTATGTTTCTGTACTTGTCTGTCTACCTCAGAGGCTAGCGATTGAGAGATTTCATCTGCATGTTTCCCATTTTCTTCCATGTTAGCATCTTCTGTATTTGTTTTGGGTCACTTGGGACCTGAGATTGGATGTTGTTCCTTGTCTTTATCATTTTTTGTAGCAGTGATCTCTGCACTTTGATGTACTTACTCAGTTAATACCTATGGGAATTTGGGTCAGGATCCACCAAGCTTTTCCCCCTCCCCCGACGTGCTTGGCTGAGATTCGGCGCTCAGGCAACTGGCTGCCACAAGGCCCCGTGGGTCAGGACAGTGGTCAGCAGTGTGGGGACCGTTGGTAGTCATATGGGACCAGTGGGTGGAGTCAGGGCAAGGGCAGTTGTTGATTCAGAGGATGAACACTGGCTCAGAGAGTTCTTACCTGGCTGTCACGAGGCCCTGTCAGGAAAGTGGGTGCAATTGGAGCTCTGGCTGTCAGGGGATCCATGCATGTTGAGGCTGCTGCATGACCTGGTTGGGATGGCGGGCTCAGTCTGAGGTGGAGCCGGGCAGGCTGCCAAGCTGCTGGATTAAGATGTAGGGTGGGCAGCTCCGAGGTTGAGCCACTGTGCTGCTGGCTCTAGATGGTGAACAGGCAGATCCCAGATGGAGCTGCCACGCTCCTGGTTGAAGATGGCGCACGTGCAGCATCAAAGTGGAGCCGCTGCGCTGCTGGATGGAAGTGGCACGAGAGCAGGTCCCAGGGGGAGATGCTGCACTGCTGGACCTGGTCTGTAACTTGTGATCCTCCTGATTTAACTTTCCAGACTTCTGGGATTACAGATGTGCAATATCGCTGCCAGAATTCTCCCTAATCTTTTATTGACCCGAACTACTCTTTCATATATATATATATATATATATATATATATATATATATATATATATATTTGGTATAGGGTCTTGTTACATGGCTCCAACTTGTAGTGATCTTCCTGTCTCAGTCTCTGCAGTGCTGGAATTATAGGCATGTGCCACTATGCCTGGTTATAGCACTGTATATGGTACTGGGAATTGAACTAGGGACCTTGTGCTTGCCAGGCAGGCATTTAGACCACCAAGCTATCTCCCCAGCCTAGGACTCTAACTTTTAGAGAGTAGCTTCATGAGAGCCTCTCTTCTCTTGCAGTCATATGATGGACTTGCAGAAAATTCATGTCTGTCTGAAAAGAAAATTCAGGTGCTCTCTCCAGGAAGCTGAGGTCAAGGTCTTTTCAATGAGGAAGAAGAGAAACTGAAAAGAGCAGCTAGACTGAAGAAGCACAGTTATTCTACCTAGCATGAGAATTTCCTGCCCCTTTTCTCACTGCACTCTAGCCCTTCTCCAATAAAACCCTGTGTATGCATGAGCTGCCTAAAACAGAGATTTGAGGTGATAGAGAACCACCTACATCATCTGCTGCGGCAGGACTGACTAGTCCTATTTCTTCCCACTAATTTTTGTCTCCCAATACTTTCTGTTAAACAGCAACAAGAAAAACCTCACAGTCCTGGAAAAAAAGCTTTGACAAGATGGGTGTTTATGGAATACTCAAGATCCAAACTACAGCAGGTATTAAAAGAAATGCTATAGGTAAATTAAACATCACAGAGTTGATTTAAGCAAAGCAAAATTCATGAACCAGGCAGCACTCAGAAACCAAAGAGATTCTGGAGCTCAGTTTTTTAAATGTTATTTTTAGGAGTAAAAATAAAGACAAAAGGAAATAATAAACAAAGACAAAACCAGAGTAACATACAGAAATACATATGTTATAGATTTTCAAAACAAGTATAGGGGCCCTGTGAGATGGCTCAGTGGTCTAAAGCACCTGCTTAGGAAAACTTGAGCAGCTGCAGGGACCGCGGTTCGATCCCCGGCACCACGTGTTGCGCCAGCCCTGCCCTCATGGCAGGCTGCCGGCCATAAGAATAAATAAACAAAAGTTCTGAAACAAGAAAAAATTAAAATATAAAAATAAAAAAAAATTTTTAAAACCAAGTATAGCTAATTTACCATGGTTGGCATATTATCTATTTTTAGCATCAAATCTGTTTCTCAGATTAACACATATAGTTGTGTAACATTGGAAATATAATTGAATATTACTACTTGCTTTCAAGAAACCTTAAAGTTTTGTTCTTGTTTCAGTATTTACTTTACCTTTTAAAAATTTATTTTAAAAAGTATAGTAACAATTGATATGACTGTAGAAAGGCCAAGACGACAAGTATTCTAGTATAGTTTTTGTATTACACATTGCTGTGGTTGATGTAGTTGCTCATATCACAGCTATCATCATACAGAATTAGTCAAGGTGAGAATTCTACACCTCAACTGCTATTTAAAAAAAAACTGATGGAAATTATTAGTACAATCATCTCAGCCATCCTGTGCATATGTTTGCATGTGTCCCCCACCGTCCCCCAGCCTGGTATTTTTATACAATGGAGTGTTACTCAGCTATAAAGTAAGACAAACTCGAAGCCTTCATAGGTAAGTAGATGCAACCAGAGGATGTACTCATAAGTGGAGCTCAGTTTGAGCAACATAAGCAGTGGGCTTTGACTGGCTACATGGAGAAGCAAAGCAAAGAAATTACTTGATTGGCTACATCTGGGTGTTTGCCTTATATTGGCGTGATCTTTGGACAATTTCTCATTTGACATTCATTGGCTCATCCTTTCCTTCCTTCTTTGTTTTCTTGCTTCCTTTCTCTCTCTCTCCCTTCGTTTGCTGATATGGAGGATTGAACTCAGGGCCTTTGCCCTGTGTTACCTTCTCAGCCCTTTTAAATGTCTTTTTTTTTTTTCAAAATGACACTTATTATTCAAAGTTCTTCTCTATCCAAAGCATCACAACACTCGTGCATTTCCAACAGTGGAACAGTTGATCCAATGATCAGTTACCCCTATGGTTGACCAACACACCTGGACCCATCCCTTCCTGAAAAGTTTTTGTTCTTTTCATGCGTACTTGCCATGTACCAGATTTCCCATTGGATCAATATTACCTAAATGGCCATACTTACAATCTTATTGGTTGATCATAGCTTTATTCTTTATTGTATCCACCTTATGATTCTGCTCTACAAAACTTCCTCTTTGAAGTGGAAACTCACTAGGATCCTCTCCTGTCTTCTCAGAAGCTGTTCTTCTTCTACTTGTATCCTCCACTGTTCCTTAAAGTTCATCCTTCAGTTTTGGGGAACATGAACTTGGCTTATCAGACATACAGCAGGTTGGGAGGTACATTTATTTCCCCTATATCATTTGAAGGTCCCATTGAGGAGTGTGAGGCAGGGGAACTGCAAGGTGGAGGCCATCCTAGGCAAATCATAAGCCACCTAATAAAATCCTGTATACAAAAATACTGGCCAAAGCTATGCTAGCCTCATTGCTCTTGATGACACAAGACTGACTTAGCTCTCAGGCCTGTATATGTCAACAGAGGTTTAAAAAGAAAAATCAACTCAGAGATTGTCATCAGGGAAAGTCCACTAACAAGGTGCAGGTTAGTAAGCACATACTCCAGGGAGTTTATGAGGTAAAATAGAAAAAAAAAAAAAAAAAAAAAAAAAAAAAAAAAAAAAAAAAAAAAAAAAAAAAAAAAAAAAAAAAAAAAAAAAAAAAAAAAAAAAAAAAAAAAAAAAAAAAAAAAAAAAAAAAAAAAAAAAAAAAAAAAAAAAAAAAAAAAAAAGATAGATAGATAGAAAGGAGACAAGGAAAATTGTCAACTTAAAATTGTAGTTTTAAGATACAAATGTACTCAAGTATTTTTCCCTTCCAGAAAACACACTTAAAAAATCCCTAAGGGTCTTAAAGACAGTAAGGCTGTAAATTGGATTCTGAGCCTGTGCTTTACACAGTAAATTATAACTCATCTCTTGCAGATCTCCATCTCAAGGAGTAGGAATACTAGTGGGCCACTGGATCTCCACCTCAAACACATGGAAATGCTCTGATTTCTTTTTTATTTTATTTTATTTTTTTTCTTGTTTCAGAACTTTTGTTTGTTTGTTTATTTTTGTGGCCGGCTCAGCCTGCCCTGAGGGTAGGGCTGGCGCAGCATGTGGTGCCAGGGATTGAACTGCGGTCCCTGAAGCCGCCTAAGCTTTCCTAAGCAGGCGCTTTAGACCACTGAGCTATCCTGCCGGGCCCAATGCTCTGATTTCTAACACACCTCAGACCATCCACCTTGAAGTCATCCTCGAGACCACCTGATGCACCCAGCTGCCCGCCACAGTGCACAGCTTTCTGAAGGGCCCATGCTCCAAACTCAGTGAGTGTGCACTTTTAAAATTGTGCCTAATAAATACTTCATGCTTCTTCCTGACACATCTTAAATATTATTTCTCTGTGACAGTCAGAGAACCTTTTACCTGTTCCCTGAGAGGAATGAGTAGAAGTTCACACCTCTTTAGGGAACTTCCTTGGACCCTCTCAGGTGACAGCAATGTCTGAAGAACTAAATTCTCGAAGAAGGCAGGGTTGAGAGGCCACAGGCAGGCACAGCACAGGTTCTTCCCCCTTCATGGGAATCCATCTCTGTGCTCAGCCTCTGCACAGTTCTGTTCCAGGTAGCATGGTTGACTGTGATCTCAGTGGGATTGGTACAGAGAGATCAAAGGGATGTGGGAGGGGAAGGAAGGACGTCTCTACAGAGCTCTGACACTACGTGTGCAAGGACATCTGCCACTCTCATGAGCAGTCTAGTGTGGGCTGCCTGGCCAAGTCCCATTAGGTCCTCAAGGGATGAAATTTTATTCTCCTTATACTATGGATATCTTCACATTTATGAGTTATCACAAGGATGTTCCATTCCTTTTTATATCTAATTCTACAAGCCAAGGGATAAGCCACATGACAGTGAGAAGGCTCACCACTCTGCGCCCACATTAAATCAGTGGACACCTTTAGCAGCAGCTTCTTCCACTTTCAAAGTCAGGTTGAAATTTCCTCCATGTGCACAAGGCAGGCAGATCTCATCATCAAGTCTAATAAATCACAGCTCATAGCCATGAGCCTAAAGTGTAAAATGCATCGTCTGGCGCCTCCAGAGATAAAATAAATTATCTATAATCTGGTAAGCAGGTCCTCTTGATTTTCCACTCTGTTCTGGCAACTTCAGTGATTGATTTCATTATACTTAGGTGAAGTAGAAAGACATTTAGGTCCAAGGACTTGAGTAGAGCGCAAGCAGTTGAACCAAAAGATGAGGTAAGAGACATTTTTGTACAGGGGACTGGGAGAAGATCCATGGTTCTTGGCTTCCTAAGGTGTTAGAACAATTCTTCATGAGGCCCTGCTGCTTGCCCTTCACTTTGACCGCATTGTATCTACTATCTGATAAACGCCACTTTTTCATTTAGTGATGCTAAGTGAATTTTCAAATACCCTTGAAGACAAGGGGCTATAATTTTATGATTGATTTAAAGAACTACCCCATCAGGGTTATAGAAGGTCTGGAGTTCAACTATGAGAACCACTTGGTCCTTTAGTTGCAGAAGTTGAAGGCTCCAATAAAATAAAACATTTTTATATGACGATAGAGGCTTGAGTTAGCCTATGACATTCTGGGACTGTTGTCCAATATTAGTATAATGTGAGCCACAGATGCAATTTAAAAGTTTGTATGACCCCATACATTAAAAAGAAGTTAGGTCAAATTTAATATGTTTTGCTTAATATAAGATACCAAAATATAACCACTTCAACATGCAACTGTACCAGTTGATCATCAGCCTAGTTGGATTAAAGGACGCCTACAGAGGTGACTGAGTTGCGGGAGCCTACACCCACCACTGGGTTAATTCCAGTGCTTGTAGCTGAATGTACTATTAGAGATGGAGCCAGCTGGAGGAGCTGGGTCCCTGGGGTGTGCCTTCTACACGCATATCTTTTGTGCTCTTCATCTGAGCTGTGGCTCCTGGCTGGCTCGAGTGGCTTTGCTCCACCACCTCCTTTGATCATGATGTTTCCACTTGTAGCCAGATCCCATGGATGGAAGCCTCTGAAACCACAGGCCAACTAAATCTCACCTCCTTCAAGTTGTAGGCAGCCAGCATCTTTTACCAGGGAAAGGAAAACTTGATCATTAAAGTATCAATATAAACAATTATGAATGAGGTATTTTACGTTTTGGATATTCTCACCTTCTACATTTTGAGATATTTTCATGCCACATCTGAAATGTGGTGCCACCTCAACATATACCAGGTTGGCATAAGGGTTATTTTGAGGGGACAACTGATAAACAGCAGATGATAGAGAATAACTTTTTGTGCTCCCATTACACTAAAAACAAGGCAGAGATTGTTCTCGACTGTTATCAGTACCAAAAGGATCCTATGTAATCAAACATACTAAAGTAACACCTTTTTTTCTTTAACTTCCCTCATGTTTACCTGCCCACAATGTTCTGCCCCTAAAATCGAGGGTATTTCTCTTTTGTCTTGTCACTTATCCACAACTTCACTGTTTGCTGAGATGCTGTATAAGTTCCAACTTCCACCTCTTCTTTATCACTGAGTTTCTTCTGAGCATGTTAACAAGCAACACTCATGTGAATAAACTCCGTTTTTCTCTTAGTGATTTAGATTTTATCAGGTTTATTTTAGTGCCTGTTATGACTTGTATCTGATTACCACCCCAAAGTCTCATGCACTCAGAAACAGGGCCTGTGGGGGAGCAGAGCCTGCGTGCCCACCGCGGGTAAGCTCCCTGCGCCCCTCTGCCACGCCTCTGCGTTCCCGCGACTAACTTCCTGTTCCAGCCCAGACCCAAACCGCACCTCTGGGAGCTGAGCTCACGCGCCGGCTGGGTCAGGATCCTTGGCCTGCCTTCCCTTTCCCAGCGCCCCCCCACATTTTTTTTTTTT